>JABUQX010038683.1:0-7500 GCA_015478945.1 Trachelipus rathkii
GAGCAATCCAATGAGCGACTCAACTTAATGACCATATGCAGCTTCTGTCCAGAGACTTCTATAATAATAATAACCGAGAGTGAGTGATATATGGATAGCCACAGTATTAATAAAATATATAATATAATTATAAATACTAAATAAAATAATAATAAATTATAAATAATATATAATATAATATAATATAAATTATAATATAATTAATATTATAAAGTTATATATA
Source organism: Trachelipus rathkii (assembly GCA_015478945.1). NCBI lineage: Eukaryota > Metazoa > Arthropoda > Malacostraca > Isopoda > Trachelipodidae > Trachelipus > Trachelipus rathkii. The sequence continues at coordinate 224 of JABUQX010038683.1, forward strand.
GAAATGTTAAATAGGACATATAGCGAATAAGTATTAGTTGTATTAGTTAATTATTTATCTGGAAGAATGTAATGTTAAGGTCTTGTTCAGAGTGGAAAGATTAAGAAGTGAATATTTATATGTAGAGAAATAGAAAACAATCTTCTCTAATGATCTATTCAAATTTAGAAATAGTATCGTATTAATAAATCTAATAGGGTGTTATAGTTATGCTACTAATATAATATAAGGTTTGTAATTACTCTATTTACCTTGATGTGAGTCTTATTATGATTACTTTGCAGTATATGTAACCGTTCATTTTTAAAATTAGTAAAGGGGTGTTAATATAGAAAGGTGATGTAGTATAGATATATAATCTTTACTATAAGCATTATATTGATGTGAATAGGTGTGAAATGATAACAAGGGGATGATCTAATAATATTAGTTGATAAAAGTTGTATAGAAGTCAACTAAGATAGAGGATTAAAGGATATTAATAAATAACCAGGGGATATAAGTCATCACTATATTATTGTATTAATATATAAAGTAGTAGGTATATAGTAATAATCAAGTAAATACACATAAACTTAAAGTACCTTACAAGTCACTCCAGAAGGGACTTCATTAGTACCTTCCTATCCCTACTTATTTCATTAATATAATATACTATATATATAGACTTCACACCAGCTCCCCATTTTCGTGAAAAAGTGTAGACTTCAAGCCTGCCCCTCCACTAACGCATTGGAACCGACTGGCGACGCATATTATTATATTATTATTATTAATTAATTCAAATTTATATTATTATTATTATTATTATTATTATTATTATTATTTTATTATTAATTATTATTATTATTAATTTATTTTATTTATATCATTTATTAGATTGACTGATTTTATATATTATTATTTATTATTTATTTATTATTCTATTATCTATGTGATTATTATATTATTATTAATATTATTAATTATTATATTAATATGTTTCTTATTAATATGAATTATGTAAGTTTATTTATTTATAACTTAATTTATGAAATAACGTTTATTAATCTAATACATTAATTATTATTTATACTCATTTAAGGAAGAACTATTCGGAGGTATGCATCTAAAGATAATAGATTGCGTACTCGTAAAATCTAAATTTTTTTTATATTTTAAACCAACATTCTGAAGATGTGAGAGTAACCTTGTGAGTTTCAGCTCTGAGAGTGACCTAAAAAGAGTGAGAGCAAATCATTTATAAAGAGCTGAAAAGCTTCCGCGACATTGTTGCAAGCGCAAAATTGTCGCTCATGCAATAGACTGTCAGCGTATTTTGTGTGTGTTACCTTATCAGGTATCATTGAGATATAAATTATATTTTATATATGAGATGTATATACCGAGTTCAAAATGCACAACTCCGCTAGAAAATTTTTAAAATTCTTTTCCTTTAATGTAAACTTGAGGGCAAAAATTTGTTAAAATTTCTTCAAATCAAATAATTTAAAATTTTGAATAAAAAAGATAGAAACGAAATCGAAGATTCATTTTTTAATCTTATCTGTTATACATAGAGTATTTTCTCCACACATTAGGAACAGTAGAATCGTCTTATATATATACTCCGGATTATTTCCCATACCGTATTTACAGAGATATCATAGCTCATTAATCAAAATAGCACCTCATCTACTATTATATATAGTATTATAATACATTTATAATATATTATATATATATATATAAATATATCATATAATGATATATATTATATATATATTATATATTATATATATATTATATATAAATATATAAATAGATATTGTTCGCTATATTATTAGCGAATAATCATGTAATTTTACCTTTAACCTCTAAGGAAACGAATAGTATCAAATTCAAAAAATTATTAACCATACTTTAATAAAAACTTATTTACTTGTCTGATGATATTTCGATTAAGCACTACATTAAAATAATAATAATACTAGTTAATATATAAAAAAAAAATAATATAAAAATATAATAATTATATAATAATAATTAATAATAAGAAATAATAAATTATTTTTTTCGTAAGCATATACAAGTATCGATTGTGGATCGAAACATTTTGGATAGATGAAATTATAAAGTGACAGTCCAGGTGAATAATATGCGCAAGTACAGACTAATTTAAAACGTAGGTGTGAGGTGAGTTAGGACAAATTGAAGATTTCTACAAGGAGCTATTAAATCTAAACTGATTAAATAACAATTAATTTATTATTGACCCTCACATTTTTCTCAGGAAAAATTCCTACAAAAATAATCGTCTCAGCTCATAACTCAACGTTGGGTAGCTATTACATTTTTACATTTTAATATTTCGGAGTATATCCGATAATACAACGAATTAAATTCACTCAGAGTGTGAGTGAATAATTCTTGTTTATTCCAACATATTTCTTTCCTTGTGATCTGATTGAAGAAATAGTATTTTAAATATTACTTATATTAAAAATTCCTCACACTGAACTTATTTCAATCAGCGAAATTTTTCTTATTTCTCCGAGTGAGTGTAATCCCATAAGTTTCAATTTATTAATATATATATATTATATTTTTATTAATGTCTATTGATATAATATCGTTGTCATTATTTTCAACAACATAGTAACATTTAACAAACATATATAATCTCATAATTAATTATTATATATTATTTTTTATAAAACAATATTACTGAAAGATTAAAAAAATAATCGTTTCTTCTTTATAGGTAAAAAAATATTGGCACAATTTAAGATATAGAGTGTAATGTACTGTTTTTGCAAATCATCATGAAGAAATGAACTCACCAACTATAATGCTAGGGAATGAAAATTCCAAAGAATATTTATTATAATTCTATCACAAATAAATATAATAAAGATAGTTAAAAAAAATAATGTAAAAAATTAATAAATGAAATAAACCTAATTTTATGTTTAATCACTGTATATATAGCTATACCCATGAAAATAAGTAATATTTATGAAAATAAGAAAAATATATAGTCTATATTTTTGATGAGGTTGGTTTGTGTATAATTTTCTTGTAAATATAATAATAATAACCATTTGAGAAAGGTAGATTCGTATAATTATATATATCTCACTCACGGTATTCTGAGATTCGAAATCACTCATTTACCACTATTAGTTTTTTTTAACAGATAAGATAATTATATATACAATCAAAAACTACATAAATAATATATATGACATTTTACTATTAGTTCTCATAAAGATACTAATTTTATGTATGGTAGATAGATATCATCTTAATTATAGAGATAATATAATTGTTTTTTCTATTTTAAATATATATTTTTTATTATTTACATATTATTATTACCGAGTATTAATATTAATATACATATTTATAATATATTTTTTCTTTTTTATAAAAATCTACTAAAATAATATAATATAATATATATTTATTATATATTATATATTATAATATATATATTATATATATAATTTAAATTAAAAATTAAAATTAAAAAAGAATTTAAAAAAAAAACCAAGAGGAACTCAACTGTTTGGATATCATCAGCCTGGCAAATGTGTAAACTATGTATTTTAGTATTGCTATATCTGTTATAAACTACAACAGTATATATATAATATTTATATATAATCTGAATGTTGAATGTCCTATGAATGTCCGATTTAGATAAACTGTACGTGTGAAAACGTATACAAATATATTCCATCATTGAGCTAATTAATGATTTATCTTACCATCCAGTAAAAAAGTACGTAGAAAATAAGGAAAAATTACGGGTACTGTTATGAAATTCAAATAAGGAGATCTTAAAAAAAATGGAAGTCAACATAGAAAAAACATTTAGAAATACCATAGAAAACATATATAACCCTTTGAAAAGGCAGCTTTTACTGAACATAAAAACTCCTTTAATGAATGAACTATGAAATAAAAGATATAATAATAATATAATTAAAGTAATGTAAATAACAAACATCCTCATGGTTGGATGGGAAGGGAAGGGGTGTGGTGATGAAGCTCGATGCAGGTCACCTTCCGTTAGGTGAGTTCTGGTTGTTATAAATATATACTTCAATATATCTAAAACAAGCAATAGGAGCTGAGCAACCCAATGTTTAACTATTTGGAGAGCATAAAGGATTTGAATACATTGGATCGTAGCAAATCTGACCTCAAGTGATAAATTTATTCTTATACATATCAATAATAACTTTCTAAAAGTTAGAATTTTCCTTAACTCGAGATTTTTTAATTGACCTTGCTGCAGCGAATCGGAAGATCATTTTTATTAAACGCAAAATTTATTTTTAATTATTATATAAACAGTATAACATAATTCTGCTCACAATTATTAATTTATCACAGTATATTATTATATGCGAATAGACATATATTAATTATTAATATATTATATATATATAATATCACTATATAATATATATAAATATTATATATATAATATAATATGTGTGATAGATAAAATTTAATTTGTACGGATTTAGAAGGCCCTATAACTAAACTCAATCTATTACAAAATAACTATACAATTATATAAAAATAGTACTACATAATAGCTAAATATGATAGAATTACTATAATATTGCTTATATATATATAAGTGAGAACTCTGCTTAGCTGGTAATATTTTAGTGCGGAAAATGTAAAATATAATAAATTAAAAATATTAAAATAAACCAGAGTTATATTAAGACCAAATAAATCCAGTCCGGTATATCTCAATAACTATATAAATATATATAAGTGATTTTTTTAATTTCCTACATAAAAATGGAATATATTCCCAATTTTTTGAGAGATTTTTAGAACAGTTTGCACACGAGAACACACGAATTGAGAGGAAGATATAGTCCGTATTTGAAAGTATTTTCTCTCTTAGAGTGTAGTTTTTCTTATGTGTTTAAGTGTCCCGACAATTACGGAGTAAACATTTTTCACGGGCAACTATATAACAGCGACTAAGAAAAAATCATCAAAATATTATAACTCTCTCAATTATCTCTATTCTCAAAACTCCTAAACTTATAGATACGATAACATCTTCACAAAATGATTGGGAAGACCTATTCAGAAAGAACTGTATAAGTGGGTAGTGATCTCAGATAAAAAATAATTCCAAGACTCTGCTCATCTATTTTCATCATGTTTCCTTTCAAACTTATATTCAGTTCTCACAACTGGGACTCCATATCAAATTTGTCTCGTATTTTTTTTAAATTATTCTCATTCACATATCTACCTCTCATAATATATCTCAAGTCAATCACATTTATTCCTCTCCCAAGGGTATACATCCGACGATGGGAGGAGTGGGGTCGTAGTTACACGAGTGTGAGACGAGTACCCCCATTTACCCATCTCAGTGGGACATTATTCGGCACTCCGAAAGGGAGAGAGATAGGCACTGCTTGCGGCGAAACTAATTACCCCCCTCGGGGACGTTGACTCCGAGGCCATGCATGTTCATCACTCACTGCGAGAGAGGAGAAACACTGGTAGTGAGCTTCCAACCCAACTACCACCGTCCTTTACCTCGGCCTTCTATTCCTACACGATAGAGAACAAATGATTGATTGTGGGCAATTCTTGGAGCTCGCCTGTATCGCAGATGGTGTAATTCTCTTGAGCGGATCAGGATGTTTATAGATATTGTCTAGAAGAGGGGTGTGATATACGTTGTGTAATATGATATGTGGGTAAAAGGTGGTGTCTGTAAGTTGTTGTCTGGAAGAGGAGTGTATATGAATCAGAAAAGAAAGACGAACCATTAGGTAGTGGAATGTCAGTGGAGACCCTACAGTACCATAAATAGCAAATGGGAGGTAATTTTCATTGCTACAAATATGTGCGATATATTATATATATATATATATATAGTATATATATATTAATATATATAATATATATATTATATATAATATATATATTATATATATATATTATATATATATATTATATATATATATATATAAATATATAATATATATATATATAGTATAATAATATATATATATATATATAATATATATATTATATAACTATATATATATATATACTTACTTATACATACTATTATATTAACGGTATGATAATGTAAGATAAAATATACGTCTCACTACCCTACTGTATGTTATTACCTCATATACTCACCCGAGTGAGTGAGTGATATCGTACTCGAAGCCTACCCTAAGTTTGACCTATATAATATATATATTATATATATATACTAATATATATATATAGTGAGTATATATATATACCTTTACTAAAATAATATAATAATAAATAGTACTATATATATATATATATATATAGTATATATATATAATATATTATATAATATATTATATTTAAATATAGTAATTATTATAATAATTACCTTAATAAATATATTAATATAATATATATATATAATAATTATATTAATAATATTATATATAAAATATATATAATAATATATTAATATATATAAATATATATACTATATATATATATAATATATATATATATATATATATATATATATATATATATAATAATATATATTATATAATATACATATATAATATAATAATATATATATATATAATTTATATTATAATATATTAATATATTAAATTATATATATTATATATATATATATATATATATATTATTATATATTAAATATTATATAATATATATAATTATATAGTATAATATTATAGATAATCTTATGGCGTGTTTAGGTTGAGAAGAAATTCGATATAAATCATAAATGAGGAATGAATGCAATAGGGAGTTGTGTTTGTGTGGTGTGATGAAGGGTGTAAATGAGAGAATAAACTCGAGAGTACATTTAAATATATACGATGAAAATAGGTTTGGTCATATGGAGAGGATTGGATGATAGTTACGGCTGTGTTAAGTGGATTGCATAGTGGTGAGTAATGCTGGAATCGTCTGGTTTTGAGACCAAAAGAAAAAAAGTTATCTATTGAGTTACATGTAAAGTGAGAATGCCTGAGAGAGGTAATGTGGTATTTGGCCGAGGCGATAAAGGTACATAATATAGGAGGTGGAATGGCGGATGTTTATTGTGAAGAGTAACGGCTGTGAGTAGCCTTGGCCCAGGGAATGAACCCCTAATTGAGTGACACCTAGATATATATTACCTATATATTATCAAGTGCGGGTCCTGATCCGCGATCTTTATGGTGAGTAGGGTGACTTTTTTTTATTTGATGACTAATTTCTTCTAT
>JABUQX010038683.1:12500-20000 GCA_015478945.1 Trachelipus rathkii
CACCCTATATCTAATATCTATTACCTATATATATATATTATCTTATATATATATATATATAGATATGCTTACCATCAAGGAAGTCCGTATTTCCTCTAATACCATTAAATTTAATGACGTATTATTTCAAATCCACACATAGTTTGTTAATGCCATATTGTGTGAAACTCATAATACTCTATTAAACATGGTAAAGTTAATATTAAGCTCTTCCAAATTCCAGTGATTAACAACTTCAACTTAAACAACGCAGCTAATGAAATCAACTCTAGGGAATCTATAGTCGACACGTATCTATACTTATACTGACGTCATCCATGGCATTCCTAACACAGAAATACGTCTCTCGATCACTACTATCAAGTAACGCTCACCATATTTTTAGGTCACCTATATATATCTATATATATATATATATATATACTATCTATATATATATATATTATTATACTATATATACTATATATTCAGATTATATATATATATATATATAATACTATCTCTCTCACTTATACGTTCATAGTGCAGCTATCTATATATATATTATATATATTTGTATAGTCATTATATCTTATCTTACTATAATATAGTAGTTATTTTATCTTACTCTTACCTTATATATAATTTCTATATATTTATATAGTCTCTATATATTATATCATCATATAATATCTATCATACTTATAATATATATGATATTATCATATATATATCAGTATAATATACTCTATATATATATATATATATCATATATATATTATTACTATATAAGTATTATATATATATTTATCATGATATACATATTATATCTATTATATAATATAATATATATTATACAATCAGCATAAAATATGTTGACTCCGTTTATACGGGGAAAATTTTCGATAAGAAAACCACGAATTTGGGCCTTTTTCTTCTATTCTCTTCTCTGCAATTTTTCCTATTATTTATTGGCGTTAATTCAAATGCATTTTTAATTTTTCTATATTAACAAAGATTTTTTATTATTATTATTATCTATTATTTATTATTATTAACTTATTATTAATTATTTATTCAAAACTTTCTCGATTCATTCTCATTATTATTATTCTATCTTTATTATTAATCTCTATTATTATTATCTATTAATATTTTAATTTTATTTTATTATTAATTAATATTATTCAATTAATTTGTCATCTATTATTTATTATTATCGTTACTTATTATTATTATTGATTACTATTATTCATTGTTTTTATAATAATATTTTACTTTAATTTTTTTTTATAAATTTTTCATTTTATATATTTAATTTAATTTTCTCGATATTATTATATCATTTATTCGGGTATTTCTTAAATTCTAAAAAAAACTCCCCCCCGGAACCGCGAGCTTGCGAGCGGGCACTCGCTCTGGGGGGATGGGGGGGGATGATATAGAGGGGGGGGGCTGAAGGGGCCCCACCCAGGATCAAAACATAAATATATAAAAATATCAAATAATCAATTATTATTGTCAGGTTTTTTCTACAAACTTTACGTATACATTCATCAAATTAAAACTGAAATAAATAGCCTAAAGCACGGCCTAAACTACTCATTTTTATAAGACTATAGTTGTGAAGCAGAACAAAAAAATATATGTCAATTTTTTTTTATTTTTTGGTAATATAATTAAATTACATTTGATACAATCCAGTATTCTACCTATGTAATTTGTACTTATTAGTTTTTCATTCTTTTACATTTTCTTTCTTGATTTTCGTTCTTTGGAGTCCAACATCTTATAAATACCGCCATATAATTGATATCATATACTTCATCTATATTAATCATATATATCTATATAATATATATATAATTATATATTATATATATATATATATATATATATATATATATAATCTATATAGTAAATTTTTTTTAAATAAAAATAGTTATGACTAAAATTATAATATATATATATATATAGGAACTTTCGCTTTAAAAGGATGTTAACCGATATATATCGAACGAGCGATGTAATCGATTTTTTTTAGATTATTCCAAGGCAATAGAGCGTCAAAGGTGCCAATAAGTTTTTTTTTTATTTTTTAAACTAAAGAAATCTGCCCCCAAAGATTTAACAAAAAAAAAAAATCGCCAAGATGAAAGAGTCAGGGTCTCTCGGACTCAGCGGGGGGGACGGGGGGGGGGGACTTCGTCCCCCCCTCTGTCCCACCGTCGGCTCGAGCCCCTTAATAAAATAAATAAAAAAAAAATGAAAACAAAATTAACATATAAAAATTAACATGATATAAAAAGCAACATGTGGCAACTTTTTCTCTTCTTCTATTGGAGCTTAAGTTAACACGTCACAGTGTATGGTTAGACGATTAGGGTTCAGCGATATTTCGATATGTAACATTTTTATGTAACATCCTTTTAAAGGGAAAGTGCCTATATATATATATATATATATATATATATATATATAAGTACATATATATATATATATATATATAGTATAATATATTACTGTATTATATATATATATATCATATTATATTATATTATATAAGTAATTATATATATATATATATATATATAATTATTATGTACAATTTTCTTATCTAAGTATACAGATTTTTATATATATATTAATATATATATATATATATAATATATATATATATATATATTAGTATATCATAAGAGGTGCTGTTCACATTGATCGTTTAAATACAAACATGGAAACGAGATAACGCCGGTTCCCATTCCTAGAAAAAGGTTCAGCTTTTTTCATAAAAGTTACTGGTTTGCCAAACGACCTGCAGCCTTCTCCAGATCGCCACTACCATACCACATACACATACACATACCAATTATCACATACCATTACACATACACATACACATACAGCAAACACACACACACACACATATCATATATATATATACACACACACAACACACACACATATATTAGATCTGTGATATATATATATTTATACTACTAATATATAATATAAGTATATATATATATACTATATAATATAGTATATATTATTATATATATATATATACTATATATAATATATATATAGTATATTATATATATATTATATATATATATATATATATTATAGTATATATTATAGTTGGGTGAGTGCGTATAGTATATATAGTATACCTCATATAACATTATTTTATATATATAGTATACTAGTTAGTATACTGCAGCATAGTTATAGTAGGAGAGGAATAAAGCTTCCGTCGTTCGCAGCGGGTGAGAGGATGTGAGGAGAGAAGTGACATCTGTGAGAGCGTGTGAGAGAGAGTCTGTTTTCGCGCTATATATTAGCTCTCTGGGCTAGAGTGTTTATACTGATATTTAAAAGAATATATATATATATATATATATATCGCCTCAAGAGGATTTATTAATGTAGATATGAGGAAACCTTATTTTTGGTTTCGCCTGTATATATATGATTCACTATCATATCTACTCGTGATCGCACTCTCGCCGCTTATTAGAGAGTGGGAGGCACTGCGACGAGTAGTGAGATATTATATTATACGTGGGGCGAGAGAGTGAGGATAGAGTGAGTGAGAGTGTGGCTAGTCACGTCGTGCACTCTCAGGATCTTCACTAATATTGTCACTCTCGCGCGTGTGTAGTTGATTATTTCTTATCGAGTGAGCGAGATTTACTATTCTAAGAACAATTGCCATGAGAGGATGAAGATCTATGTATGACAACAGGGAGAGTCATGTGTTATAGCACCAAAGAGAATGATAGTATATGTGAAGTCTCACATTCTTGAGTATGAACACGCTCGCTCCTCTCGTGTGCGAGATGTGCTCAGATCATTTTGTCCCGCAAATCCTCGTTACACCTGGCCGAGAGTGAGGAGAGTTGTTTCTGAGATATTAGCTTCCACACCGCGTATATATATATACAGAAATGTTTTACGAGGGTATATTGGACCATATTATATATATATCTTAACCACAAAGGTTGCATGATTGGAGAGTTATTTTTGGTTATAAATACATAAATATATAATGCTTGCCTATAGGCTATACAGGCTATAACTGTATAATGTTGTACTCCCATATATATATGGGCACTATATACAGCGAGTAGTGTGTACTAAGCATTCGCAGGATCGTGTGAGATGAATGTGGGTCCAGAGATTGTTAATATTCTTGAGAGAGAGAGGATATGCTCATCTCGCACTCATCAGTGGGCAGATATATCGGGCCAATATATCATTATGAACAGAGATATTATGCGCCCACGCACTCTAGTGATAAATACAGATGAGCGACACAGTGGTAAGTTACGATTTATTGATATTATTTAGAAAGGTGTAGAGAGAGCGAGTGTGTGTGACAGACGTGTGAGAAGCATGACTCATATATATACTCCAGAGTGTGATATATACACAACATGTCCAGAGAGTGTTGTGAAAATATTGTAATCACGAGTGATCAATATATATATATATTATCTACATAATAGAGTGTCACTTTATATGACTTTGACATATATTGACTTCAGATGTAGTATGTATCTTATGAGAGTATAGTTTATTAGACTGGTAGACGACTACGTACTGTTATTTATCCGTAAATGTATATGTGTGAGTGATGCATATTGAAATGTGGCCTTCCTTTGAAAGATTTTCTCGAAAACATCGATAAAAAAAACATTTTGGAAGTTGCACAGAACTTCTGCTTTCTCTTATTAATTAATGAAGAAATGAAAATGTCTCTTGTCACAATCAATGTTAAGAGCGGAAAAGAGAACGAAGAATTGCAATCCTTTATCTGATGAATTTTAACCAGAGAGAGAGAGAGAGAGAGAAGAGAGAAGAGGAAGAGAAGAGAGAGAGAGAGAGAGACGAGAGAAGAGAGGAGAAGAGAGAGAGAGAGAGAGAGAGAGAAGGAGAGAGCCAGATTCCCATATTACTAAATTTTGTAAAGTGATTCAATCGATATCTATTAAATGCATTTTACAATATTTCTTTAAATAAATTTGATTAATACATCGTATTGATTGAGCGAATTCATAAACATAAACTTATCAGTGTCAATTTACTTTAAAGCTTACCTCGTCGTCACGAGTCGCCATCCAGAGTCAAGATACATTACATAGTAATGGAATGCTCGCTCTTATGTGTGATACTGAGAGGAAAGCCAGTTGCTGTTTCAGCTGTCGCTGAAAAAAGTCTCGAGTAATAACTTCTTAACAATGAATGTTATAGCATATAGGAGGAAAGACGTTAACAGAATACTGGGTTTGATATTAGAAGTTTCATCATCTAGTTAGCTGTGCAACATAATAAATTGAAATGAAGATTTCCCATAAAGTTCTCCATTTGTTGAGTCTTAAGTCGGGTAGAAGTATGCATGCTGCCATTAGCTCGGTGATTTTTATGAAGTAGATGAAGAAAACGTAAATCTTTATATCTAGTTATACTATATTAGCATATATATTAATAATATATATAAATTATATATATAGTATAACTATATATATATTATATATATTATATTAAATATATATAATATTATATAATATATATATATAATATATATAGTTATAGTTCATATTATTACAGAAACACATTGATTATACTAGTATATTATATATTTAGGGTTATCTTTATTTAATTTATTTTATATTATATATAGTATGTAAAATATATATATGTATTATAATATATATATATATAAATATATATATATATTATATATATACTATATATAGTATAATAATTATATATATTATATATCATATTATATATATATTTAGCCGAGTGTAGGAAAAATTTTGTTGTAGGTATCTTATAAAAGAAACAATAAAGTTATTTTTATCTCTATTTACCTTACTTTATATAATATTAATATATATATATAATATATATATTATATATATATTATATATATGATATATATATATATATTATATATATATATAATATATATATAGAATATATATATATATATTATATAACCTGTTATGTTTTACACCTCCGTCAGTTTTGTTTTGTTTTTGTTTTGTTTTTTTGTTTTTTTTGTTTTTTTAATATACTGCTAGTATATGATACAAACAATGAATTTAAGTCCGAACGAACATGATTCAAAAGTTCAAAATATTTTAAATAATTTTTTACAAGACGGAAAAAACATCATATCGTGAGAAAAAAATTACGAAAATGTGAGATAGGGGAAGAAATTGTGTTTGAGAGTAATTTTTAACCCATAAAAAAAAAAATTATGAGAAAACTATCTGTTAAAAATGTAAACAATTTAAAATTTCAAAGAAAAAGAAATTTAAATACGTCTTAAAAATACAATAAAACTTTTATATAATGAATTAAATAGTGATTACACGTAAATTATACAAATTAATTCTTTTGAAAAGTATTAAAATATTGTACATTTTGGCTATATGCAAACTTTACCTAAATTGCAGAAAGCCTTAGGCTGAAAAATCTGAAAAGCCTAAATTGAAAAAATTCAAAGTTGGTGTTCGAAAACGTAACTTTGACTTTAATATCGATTGCACGAATTCGTACACATTTTCCATTGAACGAGATTAACAACAAAGGTAAGTATGTTTCTTCTATTTTAGGGGCATTTACAAGTAGAAAAATTCCATTTTCCGTGTCTGTTCTGTAGGTTAATAGTGCCAAACATAGGATGCTTAAAAAAAAGTGCGATTTTTTAAATATTTAAATTTTTTTTAATATTTGAAAGTTATTGATCCTGTTCGTTAACATTATTAGTATCATATACTACATATATATATAAAAAAATAAAAATAAATAATATATTATATAACGAATTATTAATTAATTTTTTTATTTGTGTAAATCGTGATTTTAACCTCGATTGCTGAATTCGAACACATTTTTCCTTTGAATGAATTACAACAAACGTATGTTTCTTCTATTTAGTGGTAATTTACAAGTAAGGAAATTCCCATTTTCCGACACTGTCTCTCTCTCTCTCTTCTACTCTCTCTCTCTCTCTCTCTCTCTCTCTCTCTCTCTCTCTCCTCTCTCTCTCTCTCCTCTCCTTTCTCTTTTTTTTTTCTTTTTTTTATACTATCACTACAACACTGGGACTACTTTCCTAACACAGGCCGCATACTCCTGCTAATGGGAGGGAAAAGCTCGTTTCGGACTAATCTTTATCCACAAAGTTCATCCATTTCTCTGGTCACTGTTTAACCACAGATTTAACTGCTATTAATTATCATTATTAATTTTTTTTACAGTTGTCACTTCATGTATGTACTCCACTGGTAATGTATGGAACATTTCCACCCTAATTCTATTTTCCTCCACTTCTCCGACTTCCTCACTTTCAAAAATTGTGTCTATTCGGGACATGTCTGCCTTCTTAATTTGGTCTTTGGTTTTCATTTGATTTTTTCCCCAAAACTCTAGTGAAATTGGCGGCTTATACCCTTTGGCTGCCAGTGGAGATGTTATATATTATATTATATATATATTATA
>JABUQX010038683.1:27500-33604 GCA_015478945.1 Trachelipus rathkii
TTCCTCGCAGTCTAAACAGAACCCCCAGTTTCTTCTGAGGCCGGCCCAGCAACCGTTGTTGATGTGAGGTTTCCAAGACATTTTTTTGTTGATGTTAAGGCCAAGATGTTTATATTGTCAACAGAGAGACGAGAGAACCGTCGAAAGAAGATAGGAAAGTTGGAAGTGTTATAGAGAGGGAGATTTGTAGAAGTTGAGTTTTAAAGGAATTAAAATTTTCCAAGGTTAAGACGACCCAACCCGGAAATCCTACCAGATCAGCGAGAATAGAATCGGGAAAGATTTAAGACGAGAGGGCAATTCTAGAGTAAAAGAGGGAGCAGAATGAAATTGAGTTGAAGAATGAGGGTCGGATCATCGGCATACAGAGTGGATAGAGTTAGATTGTGCAAGGTGAGAAAAGATCATTAATGAAAAGTAAAGACAAAAGTAGGAGATAGACAGAACCCTTGAGGAACACCACAATATACAAAAAAATGAAGAAAATTTCGGAGGACAACAACACCGATAATGATCAATTTGAGAGAAAACTAGGACATAAGTAAGCAAAGTGAGGAGGAAACCCAAAGGAAGGGAGCTTGGAGAGCAGTGACGCGTGCCATACCCGGTCAATATGCTTTGGATATGTCAAGCGCCTACACGCAAGTCTCCCCGTAGTTCCAAGGGCGGAAACCATAAATCAGTAAGATAGGAAGTATATCGCCAGTAGACCTCGAGCGCCGAAGCCATACTGGCGATCGGAAAGAGTTTCCAGATGATGATCTAAGAAGATGAGAGTGAGAAGGGTTTCAAAGATTCTAAGATAATACAAGTGAGAGCTATAGGGCGATAGTTAGAGGATCAGAGCGGCTACCTTTTTTTTTGGAATCGCGTTGGGACATGTGCTTGCTTCCAACACTGAGGAAAGTGTTAGTATTGAGACAATAGAGAATAAAGTTGAACGAGGGGCGGGGTCAGCACGGAAGCACACTTCCCCAAAACTCGGGAGAAATGCCATCCGGGCACCGCCTTCCTAACGTTCGTTAGATTTCAGGAGCCTCATGCCACCCGGATTTCGTATATGTAATCACAGGCAAAGACATAGGACACCTGAGAGGAAGAAGGAGTAGGAGGAGGAATGCCAGAAACGTGCAGGGTAGAGTTAGAGGGAAATAGGAGGACGGAAGAGAATGGCCTTTTCAGTTGGGAGAATTTAGCAACAGAACCATCGAGCGAATAAGAGGGAGGAAAGGACAGATTATACAGAAGTTGTTAGAGATGTTTTTTGGCAAGAGGCCAGAAGATTTGTCATGTCAGTAGAAAAACCAAGGAGGTTAGCGGCCACTTTTCGTTTGATTGAAAGCTCGGCTTGCTCGGTCGAAGAGTTTCCCTGCAAAACGATTTCTAGCAGAATGAAAATTAGCAAGAGTGATAGGAGAACGGAATTTTTCCACTCCCGATTACGCACTGTCTCTAGCCTGAATGTCCAGAGAACAAGCACGATCCGAACATGGATTATGAGGAGAGAAAGATTTAGATAAATAAAGAATGATCTAGCTATACCATCAACGATTACAGCTATCACTTTATCGACAGAAGTCGAAACGTCATCAGAGACAAAGCAGTCATTCCAATTATAGTTAGCCTAGAAGCGACGCAAAGGGCCCCCAATCGCCCGATCAAAGTGCCAGAAAAACGAGATAGGGCAGGATGGAGCTGTTTAGAGAGAAAGTATTAAAGTTAAGAGATAATAAGGTGGTGGTCAGATTTACCGATAGTGAGCGAAAGTGGTGTATTTTAAGAGAGAAGGAACTAGTTTGGTTGAAAACAATAAGGTCAAGTGTGTTAAAAAGAATTTGGGTTAGGACCGTCGGAATTGTGTGGGTTCTTTAATTAGTTGCTCCAGATCGTGAGAATGCTGAATGATTCGGCCTTCTCCCCACCTAAAATCGGTATGATAGGACCCCAACCATTCAGTATTGTGCATGTTGAAATCCCTATATAGAGGACCTCAGTATTTGGATGAGAAGATCCAATAATATATCATGAGAATTTGTAAGATATTCAAAAAAGGCTCGTGAAAATCTGTTCTGTTGGAGACAGTAGCAGAAGCACAAGATTATGGTAGAGGAGAAAGATTTGAAGCCATAGGAACATCGAAATTAGGAGATTCGAGATTCACGGACGTGTTACAGGAGTATTTATGTTAACATAGGCACTACTCCACCTTTAGACGGAAATATGAAATTAAGTTATAGTTGGGACATATTAACGAGTTAGAGGAAGAATTCTTAGCTATCTGGTCTCAGACAGGAGCAAAAGGTTAGGGCTAGAGTTAGAGAGGTGGTGTTTCACGTATTCAAAGTTAGAGAGTAAACCGCGGATGTTGGTAAAGTCGATAGAAAGCCCGCGTCTTTGCAAATCTGCCATCACACACGCCACACACCAACTACAACAACAAAAACAACAGCAAAACAGACAACAAAAACGAAAGCTAAATTCAGATTAAAGTTGTTCACTTCACTTAAAAAACGTAAATGATTAAAATTCTAAAACCGTATTACAATTAAATATGTTAAAACTTTGAAAAAAAAAAAATCCAGAAAGTTTAAACACGCATTCACACACCCTAGCAAATTTACGAAAAAAAAAAATTACAATCAATTCAACATAAAACTAAATATGTATAAATTAAAATAAATAATATGCAACTAAATACGTAGGTGTTGTGCAAAAAACCCTTTAAAAAAAAAAAAAAAAAAAAAAAGAAAACACTAAAAACTAAAATTAAAAAGACGAAGGAAAAATAATATATATATATAACCTAGTACTATCAAAACTTCGTAACTACAATTTAAAAACTAACTCTGATATCTAAACATTAACTAAAAGTTTCAACAAAAAAAAAAATGTAATATAGATATAATAAATTATGCTTTTAGTATTAAGATGTCTATATTCTCCAATGTAATAATATTAAAACAACAAGAATCAATAGTTAAAAAACATAGTTAAAAAGGGGGAGAGAAGGTCTTGAAGTATAAACAGAACTTGAAGGGGGAAAAAGTAACTAAAAATTGATGAAAAATTAATCATGATATTCAGTATAGGTATATTTATATATATATATAGGTGAGGTATTTACTATATATTAATACCTGATAGATAAGATAGGGTTAGATTAGGTATTATACTAGGTATAGGAACCCCGCAGACAACTAGACCAATGCTCACTGGTGAGTTCTACGTAGTGATAGATCATCCCGTAGATAGGGGGGTATTTTAGTCTCTCTCACCCGTATCCTGATTCTAACGGTATATAAAGAGGTACGAGGATCCCTATATATAAGTAAATTAAATACTCTATTTGTATCAGCTTTGCGGTGTATACCCTATATTTAATGGTATATCCTTTAAGTTTAAATAGTAATAAACAAAATAAGTGTTGGAAGTTATATTATTATTATATTACTTAAATATAGGATATATAATATTACTCATTTTTGGGTAATCACCGCACAGAAATGGCACGGGTCTATATATATATCATAGGGTTCATTCGTACTCCGGTGGTACGTATTATAATATATACGTGAGTATATATAGATTATATAGGTACTATTATTAAATATCTCACTACTCTAATTACTTGGGGATTGTTCTCCGTGAAAACCCCGCTCTTTTGGTTTTTTTGTATAGGATGTCGCTAGGTGGGGTTCTTCACCGACACATTCCTACTTATATTAATATATATCACCCTCCAGGGTTGTAAAACTGATCCTCTTTATGTCCTCCGTTCGGGTGCTTCTAGAGCCCCTAATGGTGGAGTTCTACCGTAAATAATTTTATTTAAATATTTATTTGTATTTTAGTAGAAATGAAAAGGATAATATAAATAAATAATATAATATATAAATCTACTTATAGAAATTATTTATCCGAGTTCTTCGAAAGCATAATTTTAAATAGGTTAAGGTGTCGTGTTGAGATCAACCTTTCTCATCTCCTTAAAGTGCTAGAATATGGTTTAAAAAGGTTGTGTATGTTTCTTCACGAGCATTCACAAATTATATTAAATCTAGTTACAACACTAATTTGTATATTTAAGGCTTTCAGGTCAATGAGTTAGGTGTAAGACTTACTCTTAGTAGACAGTATAAAGAAAATATCTTTGACTCCTCCATTTCCAAGTAGAATTATTATTAATACAATAGTGGAAAACAAGTAATGCTCAAATCTAAATATAAATGGCAGTGGGCATACAAGGCCAAATAATCATATATCCAGTTAAAGAAATGTAAAAAAGTTACTTAAGCTTTAATATATAATATTATATATATATATATTATATATAAAAAGATAAATTATATATATATATATTTATATATATTATATATAATAATATATATATTATTATATTAATATATATTATATAATATATATATATATATATTTATATATATATGTTATTATATATATATATATTATATTATATATCATATTATTATATAATTATATTATATAATATATATATATATATATATATATTATATATAATAATTATATATTATATTATAGTATTAAGTGATAGGAGGGTGTTCTAGTATTTTTCTCTTATTTCTCTTTTCTTCGATTACTCACTTTAACGAAAGTTTTATAGTTCAATAGTTGAAACTTTATAGTGGGTTTAGTTTCTTTTTTATTGATAGCTTATATTGTTAATTCGGATTCAGTTTATCTTATATATCCCAACCACTCCCATTGTGGACCAAAATAATAATTTTGGGTCATATTTAACCTAAATTAAATAATTAATTGGATATACTAATTAGCGAGATTTCTGTAGAGTACTCTCACAAGATTGGATACGGAGTATATATTCAACTTTCGCCTTTTCTTGTGAAAGCCACCTTTCTACATATCCAATAGATATATATAGGCTTTTATTTTATATGATATACGCCTTGCTTGGTACCTTTCCAGGAGTTAGAACCATTACATAAGTCTCGTAATTACCTTCTCATTTACGAGTTCTTCCCCATCTTATAATATTATTGTGAAGTGAAAGTGATCTCAGGAGTTTCTGGCTATGTAATTTGATATTATATTTATTAAAATTATCCTAATACTATTATTTGAACCATTTCTCTGAACTCATGACTCAGTAATGCAGTTAAGTATTTTAACTATTTATTATATTATTATAATTTATATAACATATTATATGAGTACCATTCGTCCCGATTTTATACCGGGACTATATGTCCTTTTTATTTGAAACCCTTTGTTTACTTCCATATTAATAGAAGATGAGTCTCCGATTTTTTCAGTCACCTAGATATTTTATTGCTAAATATACCAATAACCCATTTAATACATGTTTCATTATATTTTTTTTATATTTTTTTTAATAATGAATTATATATATATATGGAAGATGCCCTTTATTATTAAATCTGCTATATCCTAACTATATTATTATTATAATTTATATATTAATAATATATATATATAATAATATATATATTATTATAATATATATATATTATTATATATATATATTAATTATATATATTTATTATATATATTATATATTATATATATATATATTTATTATATTATTATATATATATATATAATATATAATATTTAATTTAATAATGTTAAACTAATAACTAACATTATTTCGCGGCATGAGGTTTTATTGTCAATTCAGTTAATATATATATATTTTTTATAATAATTATCGCTCCTGATGGCTCCTAATGTCTGAACCAACGAGCCTGACCAAAACTCAAAGCTAACAGAATTATAAAGCTACTTCAAGCGGAATATTTATCGTGGCTCTGGTAGATATGCTCGCGCAGCTCTTTAAAATAATAGTAATATGTTGGATTATTAATTTATATTATTATTAATAATATATTATATTTATATTATATTATATATATTTATTAATATATATTAATATAATATATATATAATTATTATATATTATATATTATTAATTTGAATATTAATATATATATACTAGGGTGGCCCTTTCATGCTTTGATGTGATAGGTCCTCTTTTGAATAGGCACTATATTAGTTAGATGTGGATGTATTTTATTAAAATTATATCC
>JABUQX010038685.1:0-5000 GCA_015478945.1 Trachelipus rathkii
CCATGATGGTGAATGCTTTCGCTATATATGCTCAACGTTTCCTGGTCTGAGTGACGAAAAGAAAAAAGCTGGGATATTTGATGGCCCACAAATACGGACACTCCTCTGTGATGCTGCCTTTGCTACAACAATGACTGTGTTAGAGGCAAGAGTGTGGAATGCTTTTTCAGATGTAGCACAGAATTTTCTGGGAACAGGAAAGCCGAGAACCACTGACATTGTACAGGAACTGCTAGACACAGTTTGTCATTCATGATGTAATGAGTATAAAGTTGCAATATCTTGCATTCTCACCTAAGAATATTCTGGAATATACCGTTGGCGATGTTGTGATAAGTATGGAACGTTACCATCAAGATACTAAAGCTTCATGGAAGTGGCCAGTTGACCAGGGCAAGTGGATATTTAAATATGATGGCCGCTCTATTGTTTGGACGCTTGAGAGGGATATTCCAGACGCTATGCGCAGTAGATCGTCTACGAAGAGCAAGTTACTAACCATCGTAGGTATGTTTACATTAACTCAACCCATTCCTTCTATTACATTCATTCGTGGTCCCATATTACTCTTTATTCATAGTTGTATTATATTTTTTAACATTATATCTATCAAAGACATGTATCATATCATTGCGGCGACTTCTTTCTCTCCCATCATATATATACCGTATATAATATATATATATATATATATAATATAATATATATATCTATATTATATATATATATATATATATATAATATATATATATATATTATATATATATATATATATAATATATATATACTATAAACCGTCATATATATATCCCAATAATTGTGATAGACCCTCTTGAAAAGGTAAAAATCATAAATTTTACAAATCTGCTGTGTTACGCACAATATCTCACAAATGCGATGTGAAATATGCAAAAACGATTACATTTTTGGAATCAGCACATGAATAAATAATCATTTGCGAAACCCCGTCCAAGAATTTCATGTTTACCAGTGTTATATACAAAGTAATAAAACGAAAAGTAAATAACTATTTCTATAGCAAACCATTCACATATAAAAAATAATTAAATGAAAATCGAAAAGTTTCGTAGTTAAAGATATTATACTAAACTTCATTTGAATAAGCTCTAAAGTTAAAATGACAGAACATACAGTTCTCCATTTCAGGGGATAACTATTTCTTGTGGCTTCATAAATATTTTCCTGCCTGCTCTAAATATCCTTTCACTTCGACTGATGACGGTGGTGCTGAAAGGTATTTTATTGCTAAGTTTTTTCAAATTCATCAAACTATTTCCAGTGTTTTTCCACCAATTGAAGGGAATATCATTGTCTTCACTGGTCAAAGTAGGCAAACTTATATATTTGTTTATTTCTTGATGCAATTCCGTATGTAGCCTTTTACTTTTATGTACAATAATCACATCGTCAGAAGAATGGGACTTTCTTTTTTCACTCTCACTTTCTTTTCTGTATGACGATTTTGATGCCACAATTTCTTTAAAACAATCCATTAAAGAAGTGAAAATGGAACTTCAGCTCACTTTCCCCACTACGTGAATCATGTCAGCAGAAGAGTCAGGAGTTAAATTTTTATGCATTTTTTTCCATGCTTCAACGACCAATACTTTTTTTTAACTGATTCATGCTGCTTCAATGTTGAAAAATTAGCTTGAATCGCAGATTTAAGAAAGTAGCTACACACAGATTTATCACATAGAAACCTAGAAAGTCTTTTTTCTACTGATTTCTTAAGCTTTTCAACGAGTGTAATTATTCCACTGAAGCTTTTGCTTTTAATTGCCTTATTTAAAAATAGATTTATTGCTAAAATGGACGGGATCACTTGGGCGACTGTTACTTCACGTTAAATGCTTGTTTTAGTGATGTTGTCAAATGGGCTCAAGTAAATGGAATGAATTTTGGCCATTGAACAATCATCAACATTTTCTGAGTTGCATTCAGCAGCATATTAGATAAGGGAACTTTTGTTCATAACTTCTTTAAGCAATATCATAAGTTCCTGTTCCATGCGTGTAAACGTCTTGAATTAAATTTATGCTGTTTGACATTCAGCGGCATCTGTAAAGTTTAAGCTTTGCAGCTGCCATTGCTGAATGGTGAAAATGAGAGGATATGCTTCTGCAAGCAAATAAAATATCTTTAACAGACTTCTGACATAATATTGATCGTGAAATGCATAGTTGCAACATGTGAATATAAAACATGAAATTATAGCAAGCCACTCTCCTTAATCCAGCTACCCATGTTTGGTCCACTATCCCGTATCACTAAATGAATTCAATTTTTTAGAATATTGAAAAATGTGGCCCTTATAGGATCTGAAAAATGACAAAGATTTTCGCCATATTGCCCATAATTTGCTATATTTTAATTTTTTTGGAAAATAAGTTTCTAAAATTTCGATTTTTAAAATTGAAATAACTTCCCCTATGTTAACCGCAATTTATTGTTTATTTACTCAATATCGGCCCGAATAAGTTCGCAAAAAGCCCGAATACGAATATCTCGTATTTTGGCCGAATAGGCCGAAATACCGAATACTTCCAGAATATTCGGCACATCTAAAATCATAATATATATACTATATATATATATATAATATATATAATATATATATATAATATAATCATATATATATATATATATATATAATATTAATATATAATAATATAATATATATATATAATATATATATATATATATATTAAAGGCATGGAGTCCATGGAAACAAGGGAAGCAGTAAATAAAAGATAATTTCAAAAATTACATTAATTATTACAATTAATCATTCTATTTTATCAATTTTTTATTTGATTATTAATCATAAATAGTATTGAATACGGTGTATTGTTTACCATTCATTGGTCAGTTGTGATTTTGGTGAAAGAGAGAGCAATGTAATCTGACTCATATCATAAGTAAATGCCAAAAGGATGCTTTTAAGATAAAAGCATCCTCTTTCCATTTAATTATACATTTTTTTTTTAATAATAATAAATCATTATAAACTAACTTCCTATTCAAAAAGCAATTTTTTTCTTCTTAAAATACAAAATTTATTAAAAATATTAAAACTCTGTAAAAAATATTTTATTTTAAAATTTCAAATTTAATTTAGAAAAATAAAATATATATTTTAGGCCTATGTTAAATCAACTCTCAATGGGAAGCTTTTGAAAGCTTTTACCTTCTCAGCATCCATAGCTTTTACAGCAGTGATGTCACTTAGTGTGGAGAATTACATCTTTTTCACACTAAAAGAAATCGATGTAAAGTAATAACTCAAGCAAATATATGCTTTTAATTGTTATATGCTATATTAAATAAATATTCAAACTTAATTAATTTTTCTATGAATCAAAAATAATTAAGTGAATAATATTTAAAAAAAAAGTCATATCTGGAAACTATCTTATGAGCAAAGTGTCAATTTTTGGCCTACCTTTTTTGAAATTTAAGAGCTACATATTTCCAGCTTAGCATTAATATCTATTGATAAAAGCTTTCTTAAAGAAATAAAAACCAGTGCATTCTACCAACAAATAGATTTATTTAATCAAGTAAATAGAAGAATAGAATTAACATATAAACAATATAAGTAATATATATATATATATATATATATATATATATATATATATAATATATATATATATATATATATATATATATATATATATATATATATATATAATATAATATATATATATATATATATATATATACTATATATAATGTGGCGGTAGAGGAAGTACGCTGGATCAACACAGTGTTCCGACGGTGTGGTAACCTCCCTCCGGCTTTTCTTGAGATATGCAAGTTCGAAAACACATATTGAACGATTACGAAGGTCAATTTATGGAAAATTACGTAGATATTACAACTAATATATGTTTCAAAAATAAGTGGTTCGAATGTCTAGTAAGCACAGCAACCACCTGACACCATCCAGGGTTTAATACGGAGCAGGTTAGGCTATCTCCGTAACGGAGGAAGTTAGTCTTTAGGACTCCGTAGGCCTGCTGACTTGAATGACTATTCGAAGAGGATTGTAAACTTTGATAACATGAATTAAAGGTTTATAACAATCTAAGTTTTTTACCTAAAGAAAGATGTTAAGAATTATATAAGTCTCGGAGCTTTCTCGAAGATTAACCCGATAGAGTCTGCGAAGATAAGAGAATAATATCAATAAAGCACAATATGAAGGATAGTGACCTCTATAAAAAAGTTTTATCTTTACTAAATACTTCAGAATATGATGGTGGGCAGGTCTGCCAAAGTTATATTTACACAGTCTACAACTCCTACCCACATATATTAAAGATAAAAGCATTATGATTAAAATAGAATCAGTTAATACCTTGAGAGCAAGTAAAAGGTTCAATGTGTAAAATATGTACACGAGCAAGACAGCTCAGGATCAATACGAGAGTGGAACCGAACGCTTCCAAATATTGCTCATGCATAAAATCAAGGGAATAAGAAATCCAGACCCAACAATTGTGAATAAATGATGACTTAACTGAATTTGACTGGGGAATGGTTCCAAGGAAAAAGTATGATCTGTTAGAAAAGAATCAGGATGAATCCCGATGCTAAAATTGGTATGGAGAAAGATTCAGGATGAATCACGACTCCTAATCAACTCCGCGAAGACAGACTCAAGATGAATCCAATCCTCAAAATCACACCAACAAAGTAGAAAGATTCATGAAGAATTCCAGCTTTGAAATGACGAACGGATTCCGGAATGAATCCCAGGTTTCGAAATGACACGACGATGGATTCAGGAATGAATCCCCGGAATAGAAAAGATCAGCACACAATTAGAAGATGATGGATTCAAGTATGAATCCCTGCATACAAATGTATCCCGGCATAAGAACCCTGTCAAATATAAACAATGATTGGTATTTACACCATAATTTATATTTGCATATTTGACAGTTAAAGAAAGTCACATATATTTATTC
>JABUQX010038685.1:7500-28806 GCA_015478945.1 Trachelipus rathkii
TTTTTTGCTCTGCTGAAAATCGATCACGGGATTATTATTGACTGGCCAAGCGTTTTACACTAAAGGAAGATGTGATTGCCCTTCTATGGTCTCCTTCTGATAAAATTTCTGGCCTCTTGCAAAAACACTCAACTAAAATTCTGGTAATTGCCTTCCCCTCTTATCGTTCTGAATGGTTCTGTTGCTAACACTCCTGCTGAAAGGCTAATCCTCTTTGTCTTCTTATTTTCATTATTCCACCCTTGGACGATACCGGTCCCTCCTTCTGCTTCCATCCCTCTCGGTGTCAATGTTCCTCTATGTAATTATCTGATCGAGTACATGAGATATGAAGACTCCCTGAACGTCCGGAAGGCCAGTGGCGCAGATGGCATTCTCCTCGTGTTTTGAGGGAGTGTGCTTCTGAGCTGGCGCATGTCTCGTTCAACTCTACTCCTATGCTTAACACTTAATACTTTTCTCATGCGGAGCGGCGCTTTATTCAGCCAATCCGAAAAAAGGTAGCGTCCTGATCCTTCTAACTATCGACCTAATGCCTTAACTTGTTCTATCTAAAACTTTTGAAACTCTCCTTAACTCTCATTTCTCGTCAGCATAGAATCTCATCTTCTTTCAGATCGTCAGTTTGGCTTTCGACGTTCGAGATCAACCGGTGATATCCATTTCCTATCTACTGATCTATGGCTTCTGCCTTAAGGATCATGGGGAGTCTTTGTGTGGTAGCACTTGACATATCTAAAGCTTTTTGACAGGGTATGCATCGTCGCTCTCTCTAAGCTACCTTCCTTTGGATTTCCTCCTTCCGCTTTGCTTACTCTTGTCTAGTTTCTTTCAGATCGTTCCATTTCATCTTGTTGATGGAGAAACCTCTTCCTCCTTTCTTATTATTGTGGTGTTCTCAGGGTTCTGTTTTATACTTCCAACTTTATTCCTACTTTTTTCATCAACGATCTTCTTAGCTGCACTTCTAACTCGTTCCGTCTTATGGTCCGATGACTCATCTTCCATTCTTCCACCATCATTTTAATTCTGCTCCTCGTTTGTATCTAGAGTCGCTCTCGTCTACAGCTTTCCGATTCCATTCTTGCCGATCTGGTCGAAATTTCTCAGTGGGGTAACCGTAATCCTGTGAAGTTCAACTCTTTGAAAACTCAAACTTCTTCAATATTCCCTCTCTAAATACCTCCCACTTTCCTATCTTTGATGGCTCATGTCTTACCGTAAACAACATAAGCATTCTAGGACTAAACATAAATATTGAATTACTTGGAGACCTCACATCACATTGGTTGCAAAATGGCCTAAAGCTGGGAATTTTGTTCAGATTGCGTGAACTTTTTTTCTTCTGCTCCGATACTCCAGTTATATAAAGGACTTATTCGCCCCTGCAATGGACTGTTCCCACATTTGGGGTGGATCGGTTCCACCCTCCCTTTCTTGGATAGAGTTGAGCTAAGGCTAAGAGGCTTATGAACTGTCCCTACCTCTCACTCTGAACCCTCTTTCTCTGCGAGTCGTGACGTAGGTGCCCATCTCTTCTATAGTATTACAACGGCAGGTGCTCGGAGAATTGACCTCTCGCAATTCCTCCACCACGCGTCGCCTCGTACACAAGATAGGTGGCCTTGTTCTCTCTGAAATTGTGTGATATTGGAGACTCAAGATCCTCGTTATGTACTCCTTCTTTTCCAGCCACATCTGTTTTGGGGAACTCCTTGCCTTCTTTTATTTTCTCCGCAATGCTTAATCTTCCTCTATTTAAAGTCCGCGTCTGCGCCCTGATGGTGAATTGCGTTAGCAAGGGTAAGGGTGGGTTTCTTTTCATTTATTTTAATTTTTATTTTTCTTTGGTAATTTTTTTTATTTATTTATTATTTTGTTGCCCCTCCTTTTGAAAAGGGCATTGCGCGTGAGGGTGCTACATGTAAAAAAAAAAAAAAAATCTATTTCCCACTATATTATTTAAATATAATTATTTAAAATTATATATTTTATATATATATTATAATATTATATATTATATATATATATATTATATATATATATTATATTATATATATATTATAATATATATATATATTTTTTATTATTTGTGGGAGGCACGATACCGAGGTATCGGGTATCGGTTGGTGGTATCCGGTCGATTTTTGAGGTATCGGTATCGGAATTTTTGGTAGTAGTAGTAGTAATCGGTATCGGCAAATTTGCGATACCTTTCTAACAATACAACACATTTTGAGTCTCTTAAATTGATTTTGATAATATATATATATTATATATATTATATTATATTATATATATATATATATAATATATTATATATATATATATTATATATATATATATATTTATATATATATATATCTTTTTCTTTCTTTCTTTTTCTTTTTCCTCTCCCAGGAAGGATTTTTCATCCTTTAGCCGCGCAAGCGTCTTTCTCCAAACATCCCTCTGCTACTATTCCTCTTCTCCTTAGCACTCTCATTTTTGGTAGCTGACATCTTTCCAGAGAGTCCTTCCACCGACTCCGCCCATCTCTTCTTCGGTCTTTTCCTTGGTCTGCCCTCTTGTGTCCATTCCCATCTTCTTTTTCGGCATTCTGTCCTGCTCCATCCTCTCCAGATGTCCACACCATCTCAATCTCCCCCATCCATCTTCAGTGTCATCTTCACACCTATATCTTTCTAATTAATCTCATTCCTTATTCTTTCTTCCTACTTTTCCAATCATAGTTATTAATACCCTCATCCGTTGTATTCTACTCTCTCTTCTTCTCGTTGTTGTCCATGTTTCCGCTCCGTACAGCAACGTCGCAGTCAGTATACTGTTAAAACTCACTTTTTTAACCTCTATTCCGATGTTTTTCTCTTACATCATGGGGTGTACCGCTTTCATAACTAATTTTCCCATTCGTCGCGTATTCTCTCCTCCACATTCTCCTTCTGCTAAAACATCCTCCGAGATAATTGCAGGTATTTACAGCTTTCACCTCCTCCCCTCTCACTCCCCCTCCTCATTTCCTCCGGTAATTGTTAATATCTCTGTCTTCGTACGTTCATCCTATCCCTGCTTCCTCCATCCTGTTTGTAAACACTCCACCACCTCTCGAATGTCTCCTCTCGTCTCGCTCCAACTGCCAGATTTCTCCCATATGCCATTATGTCTTCAAATTCTCCAGTTCCCCTCCCTCACTTTCCTTATACCCACGTTAAATATAATAATAAACAGCAGTGGAGATAAAACACTTCCTGCTTCACCTGTTTTCCTCAACCTTATCGTTCTCGCACTCAGTTCTAACATTAGAACTGCATTTCTCATACATACTTTCTATTGCTCTTTATCTCCCCTCCATCATAATTCTCTCCATAAGCTCTCCGAGCTTTTTCTTGGCGCAACGAATAAATGCCTTTTGCAGGTGAGAAACGGCTACAAAGAATTCTCTGCAGTATTCCAGATCTTCTCCGAAACCATTCTTGTGTGAATAAGAGGTCGTGTTCCTCTTCCTTTCTATACGTACTGTTTTCTTCTCCGAGTCCCTGGCTCTACTTCTTCTCGCCTCCTCTCCAATTTCTTTCGTATATTTTTTCCGCCAGATGGTCCATCAGTGAAATGCTTCTATAATTATTACAGCTTCCTGCATCTCCTTTACGCTTTTTTATCGGTATTATTTTGCTTTGCCCACCTTTCCGGCACTTTCCCTCTCTCCAAACTTGTTCATACAAATGATGATTTCCTCTCAACTCTCTCTCCTCCACCAACACGTCCAAGCCACTCATCCTCTCCTGGGCTTTACTTCTTCCCTTCCTTTTTTAAGCTCTCATATTC
This sequence comes from Trachelipus rathkii, assembly GCA_015478945.1. Lineage (NCBI taxonomy): Eukaryota > Metazoa > Arthropoda > Malacostraca > Isopoda > Trachelipodidae > Trachelipus > Trachelipus rathkii. The sequence continues at coordinate 11,326 of JABUQX010038685.1, forward strand.
TTCTACCCGTTATCTCTCCGCCTTCCTCCTCCTCTTCCTCTCCCTCTTATATCTATATATATATTAATATATATATATAATATAATATATATATATATATATATCTATATATATATATAGTATATATATATATATTATATATTATATTTATAATTTATATATATATATATTATAATCAGTACCATGTCCCGCATTGCTGAAGGGTGGTGTGGGTAGTTGAAAGGTTTTGAGTTATCTAACACCAATTCAAGGAAAGCTAGATTTGATAGGAGGTTTTCAGCACATTGCTATCAGACGAAGAGAATTAAAAATTTCTTCAATGACTCGATGAATTCGAGAAGGGTAGCTTCACCCTTGGAAATTAAAGTTTCAAATTTGTTCTTTTTTAATTTTTATATTATATATATTATAATATTATATATATATATTATATATATTTATCTATATTATATATATTATATATTTTATATATATATTATATATATAATATATATATATATATTATTATAATATATATTCAGGGATGGGCGCGGATAGTGAATTAGCCGGATACCGGATATCCGGGTGGAAGTTAACCGGATATCCGGCGAATATCGGTAGTGAATTTAGGCCGGATACCGGATATCCGGCTGGAAGTTAACCGCGATATCGGCCGGATATCGTAGTGAATTAGCGGATGCCGGATACCGGATACGGCAGTCCTGTTTAATAGCGCGGGCGCGGGTGACTAAATAAAAAAATTTTTTCTCTTTTTCTCATCGTGGTAGTACTACAAGTTTTATTTAATATCTTTAATTCTAGAGAGTTTTTATTTTTTTAAAAAATATAATAAATTAGTGTATAAAATGTCCTTAAATAGAATTTCACATTGAAAATGCGAGTTTTTTTTTAACTTTGTTTTAAATGAAAAGTTATGGACAGATTTTTAATTATATATTTTTCAGTGTATACAGTTGAGTATGTTAGCTTTAAACTGGCCAAATTAAATTTTTGTTCCAAACAGTGCATAGTGGTTAAATCGCTGGGCCTAACTTGGCCCGATTCTCCCCCACAAAATTGATGTGGGGTGAAATGGGACCACCATTGTATTCTTATTTGTATGTAACTAATTATTATTGACATTCTTTATGTAAGTATAGCTAATTTAAATATCATAAACAGTTACTTATATTAGGGTAAGAATTAGAATAAAAAATGTGATAATTTATAATGGAATTATGAATTCAAAAAAAGTGTCAAAAATTTGTCCACAAAGGGGTGAATTGTGTTCATTTTTTCTTATTTTAATTTATTTTATTATGACATTTTTAATTACTTATACTAATTTTTAATATAATAAACATTTTCTATATTTAAGTAAAATTAAATATAAAATTGAATTTATACATAAAAGAGGAATTTTAAAAAGATGGCACCAATTCCCCACAATGGTGGTCCGATTCATCCCTTCAAACTGAGTCTAAATGAGCTTTTATTTAACTTTAATAAAACTATGATTATTAGAATTACATATTATTTTTTTGTGTGCTTAATACCTCTATAGGGGCTTGATTTTCAGAAAAAAATCCACAAAAGTGTATTAGGGGGAAAAGTGGGGAGACGAAGTTATAACTAAAGTGGCCAACGTCACCCCCGACGCTATAAACAGGTTAATATATATATATATATATAATATTAATATATTATATATATATATAATATATATTATATATTATATATACTATATATTATATATATAGGTATATATAATATATATATTATATATATAATATATATATATATATATGCCAGTCTCAGTTAGGTGCCCCCACTGTATTTCTATAAAAAACACGTAGTATCTACATAAAAAACTTAATATATTTTTTTTTGAATTCAGCATACATTGTATGCAAGAACTAAAAAAAAAATTTAATAATTATTAATTTTAATCATAATTTTCAAAAAAAATTATAATCGTACGTTTCAAAACTTAATTTAAACATGATCATAAAAAATAAACGTTTCCTTTATATCTTTTCAATACTTAGGGGAAACTAAAAATAAATGGCAAAAATTTAAATTAAAAAATAAAATTAAGTTACATTAATAAATTGAAAAAATTAAAATTGAAATTATTTTAGGTTAGGTCAGGTCAGGTCATCAAAAAAAATTTAATTTCTCTAGAACATCTATTTATCATAGAGTGGTGTGTGTTGTGGTGTGTGTTGTGTGTGTGTGGTGTGTGTGTGTTGGTGGTGTGTTGTGGGTGTGTGCGCGCGCAGCGCGTATGTTCGCCTTAACATTGAAAGGACATATCTGGGGGACTCTGATTTCGGAATGGCGAAATTTTTGGGTGGAAAGGAGAATTATACGTACAGTAATAACGCTATTTATTAATTATTATTCTTTTTTTTTTATCTCTGGTTGAAATTTATTTCTTCTTCATTTTCCTCCATTACAATGTGCGCTTATTTCAAAAATGTTTCAGTTTTTAACGTAGTATCATAGTTTTTTTACATACATGGGACATATAATCTGGAGGCTGACCTATATATATACATATATATATATAATATATATATATATATTTTATATATTATTATATATATATATAATATAGTTAATATATATATCTCAGAGGTGGACGTTTCCGGCAAGCTTTTAAGTCCGCAATTCCGCTTGCGAATACCAAAATAAATTGAGGAAATGCAATTGCGATAATTGGAAAAATGTTGTGGAATTGCAGTAGCGGAATGCCTAATTTCATTCCGCAGTTAGAAGGACTACAAAAAAATTGTGGTTTAGGAATGCCAAATTTATAGATCCACAATTTTTACGACGTCTGTTGCATCTTTTTAGCGTTGATAGCAGGACAACCAAAAAAATCGGTTTTCTTGTTTTTTTTTTTTTTTTTTTTTTCTTCAAGATATGGTTTTACACAGGTTTCCTTTTATTTCTGATGTATAATTTATCAATATTATAAATGATATTGAGTGTTACTATTTATCGACCCGATTCTCAATATCGATAAGTATTTGTTTCTTCGATTGTCCTATAAAGTTTATGATCGATATTGACCATCATTTTCGTAGGCACCACTTTTTCTTATAGCAGAGCGTTTTTTATTTACAACATTGCATTTTATCAAGTTTTGGGCCCTGACATTCTGCTTCTGATTTTTTTTATATTTTTATTCAACTGAAGGCGGGTAACATTGAGAATAATTCGTGTTTTTTTTTTATAAAATTTCTGGAGAATGTGCGTATATATACTGGTAAATAATACAATACTTAAACACGTTAAAGATAGCAGTGGTAATATACTTTTTAGTAATTAACAATTACTTAAATGTTGAGAATTAAATTTGGGTGGTAAATTGCATTAACATGTGTCTTGGTAGCTTATTTCCATTATAAGTATCCACTTATTAACCATATATTTTTAAATATTTTTATAATATTTATTCATAATATTTTAATATTTTTACCATAATTTATTAAACGTGTCACCACCAAATTTTAGATAAAGTTGGTAATTGTAGCGTCCACATAAATGATGAATAAAATATAATAACAATGGACCAACTCGAAATTCTAAACAAGTAATATATTAATTTATATATATATATTATATATATATATCTATAATTATATTATATATATATATATATATATATATTAATTATATTATTATATATATATTATTATATATATATATGCGGTATATATATATTTATTTATTATAATATATGATATATATATATATAGTATTATTGGTATATATATAATATATATATCTATTATATATATATATATAATTTTTCAAAATTATTTTGTGATATTTCCCAAACGAGGAAGAACTCTAGGGAAGTAATATCACGGTTTTCCGGCGGATAACAATGATATCCGGCGGAATACGGATAGCAAAAACTTGGCGCCCGATCCAGATACTTGCCTCCATCCCTAATTATATATATAATATATATATATATATTGTTATATATATATATATTATATATTATATTATATTATATAATATATATATATATATATATATATAATATATATATATTATTATTATATAATATATTATACTAATCCGGCAATTGTCTGATAGTTTCCCATCTATATCTGACTTACTGTATGTTTATATAGGCTTTTTCGTTTCTATTTGTGCTTACAAACCGTAAGAAATGCTCGGGTTTGCGTTCGTTTTTGTTAACTTCAAAATTGTAAAAAAATGCTTATCCAAACGTAAAGGAATTTCCTTATTAATTCTATAAGGTTGCTATTTCCTGTGTTGAGGATTTAGCACGTTCTTACGAAATGTGTAAACAAAAAATGACAGCGTGGTAGGCCGTTTGAATTGATGAATATATTTCAATTCAAATAAAATCAGCTTTAAATCTTATTTCTTCCAAATCGATAACTCCATCACAATAGTTTGATCATTTTTTTGTAATATAAATAGTTATTAGTTTTATTTCTGTTTATCTGAAATGATGAGCTCCATTCACAACAGCTGATCTTGATTGTTTTGCAAACAAAGGTAAACCTCGCAAGAAATTGTGTTTGGTTTTTGCACGAATTCAGGCAATTAGTACAGACAATCAGGAGTGCCAAAGAAGTCTTATGGATGTTAGTGTAGGTTTAAGTGTTTTTTAATATAAAAAGATCTCCAATTTTTAATTCTTCACCTTAGAAAGCCATTTTGAAGAATGGAGAAATTTTTGGAAGAGATATGAACGGTGCCTATCTGAGGTCATTTAGTGATTCCTCTGCACAGCGTAAAATTCTCTGGTTGAAAGTTTGGGGCGAGATTAGTCTCGAAAGGAAATGCCCATGCTGTTGAAAGGCTCGCATCTTTAGTTTTAAGAAGAAGTTTGACCTCCATAGTCGTTTGTTACAGTTGGCACAATTTATATTTTTGTAACGATGTGGTGAACTCAAGTTTCATGGGTATTCCTTTCTTTAATTCTTACAGAAACTGCCAATTGAGTTTTGTTGTTATAAAGTATAGAAACTTGCATTGTGGCAAGTTTTTTGTTTAAGATATTTTCCTAATCTGAAAGTGAGATTATTGGAAGGGGTCTATGTAGAAGCGAGCATAAACAGGAAGTTTTGAAGGAACATCATATGCAGTAGTTTTAAAGGCGACAAGTGTTATCGAGAAAAGAGTAAACAAGTTTTACCAAAAAGGTTTGGGGGATAAGGCTAAAGCTAGAAAATTCACGGAGAAAGGTGATTTCTTCATTGAAAAACTTCCAAATCAGCACCAAATAAAAAGGCTTGTGTATACGGGATCTTAGATCCGCATTTTTATGATTAAAGGAGATAGAAATCAAGAAATTAGTCCCAAGTAAAGTATTGCTTTGCGATAAATAGAAGTAGCAAGTCCACTAATACTTTTACATGGGACTAATTTCTTTATTTTTTTATATCCTTTAATCATAATTGTAATAATACGAAGCGTTTTCGCGATAGATGAATTTTAGTATTTTCTTTCTTTGCTTTTAATTTACAGTTTTCGTTTTTGTCATGTCCCATTTGTGCTTAAGCTCGATAAGAAATGCTCACCAGTTTTAGAGTAATTTCCTGTTTCAAGTTTCACTTTCTGGAAAGTCAGCGGAAAAAATCAGTCCAGGGAAGGTCGGAGGTTTTTTAAGAGTATGCTGAAAGTCAGGAATTTCAAATAAAAGTCCGGGAAATTTAAAAATTTTAAAACATATGAAGAATGATCCATGGATCAAAGTGAAATATTGATATATCTTTTCCTACTTGTCCGATCAGTGGAATAAGAGATGTATTTTGATAAGTGAATGCAAAGGATGGGCGAGGAACGACATCCAATAAATCTACTTCTATCCTGTTTTTTTCTTTCTATTTTTAGTTCCTATTCTACTATTCTTCCTATTCTGTTCGTGGAGGTTGTTCCAAGTTCACCCTTCCGATTGAAGGTGATTGGTTATATGTGATGTGTTTTAGAGCTGTAAATGACTTAAAGGGCAATTCCAGGAAAATCAGCAAGGCAGGTACATAGGATTTCAGAATTTTCTTCAAAATTCTGTTATATAGGGTTGTTTTTGGGCCAAAAACCACAGAATCGAATAAAAATTTCTAAGGACCTACGGCTTCTCTCCATTGACTCCCCGAAAATTGGGGATCCTACCGAAACCCCATCTCTTTGAAAGGCTGTAAGCACTCATGAATGGTTAGACAAGAACCATACATATTATTTTTAAGAATCAAGCATGGTTAGAGCTTTCATTTAAGACTAAAAGCAGCCTTCTACCATAATTAGGAAAAAAAGTTCCGTCAATTTTATTTCCCCTCCCCCAATTACTTCATGGATATTAAAATCCTACAATTTTTCAATAACAATATGAACGTTTCGCACTTGTTATAATGTATTGAAAGGGAAAAAAAAGTGGGACTTTGGAGTTATTGTCTATTTTTTAGTAATTAAATTAAGCAATAAACAAATCCAAAAACACAATTTTATCATTTCAAATCATATGTATTGTAAACTCTTAATATATAATATATATATTATATATATATATATATATATATATATATATTATATATATATAATATATCTATATATATATATATTATATATATATATATATATATTATTATATATTATATATATAATATATATATATTACTATAATATATATATTATATATATATATATATACTATTATATTATATATATTAGATATAATAAATATATATCTATATATATTTATATATATATATATTATATATATATATATATATATTATATATTATATTTATTATATTATATATTATATATAATATATATTATTATTTATATATTATATAAGGTATATTATATATATAATATATTATTATAACATTTATATATATATATTATATATAATATATATAAATTAGATATATTATATATATATATTATATATATATTTATATATATATTAGTATATATGATATATATTGTCTTGAGAGATGTAGGAGAGATTTGGCAGGTGTATGTAAAAGGAGGGGTTTTGGAAAGTAAAGCGTAGATAAGAGTAAAAGGTTATGGTTGTGAGTGGGAACAGTCCTTCAGTGTGAAGTTATGTTAGTGGTGAGCAGCTGGAGCAAGTGTCTGAGTTTTAAATATTAGGTATGTGTTGGATGAGAGGGAACGGATGATGCAGAGTGTCGTAGGAAAGTTGTGAATGGCAGAAAGGTTGCTGGTGCCAATTAATCGTTGGTGAATGTAACGGGACTAAAGTGCTTGAGTGCGCTTTAAGGGGTCTTAACCTGAGTGGGTTGGTTGTTTACCTGTGTTTATTGTATGGTAGTGACTATGGTCTGGAATAAAGCATAGATCTTAAGTTCAATGTGTTTAGATGGAACAATCTTAGGGCATGCTAGGTGTGAAAAGAATTAATAAAATGAGGATGAACTTATTAGACGAGTTGTGTGGTGTGAAGAAGGGGTAAATGAGAAGAATAAATGAAAGTTGTTGAGAATGGTTTTGGTCACGCTCTGTGGGGATTGATGATAGTCGTTGGTTTTAGGCGGATGTATAGTGGTGAGTGTGTTGGGAAAAGACGAGCGGCTGGGAGACCGAAGAGGAAATGGATCGAATCGGTGAACGAATGTCTGAAGGAGAAAAATTGCTGAGGTTTGGCAGAGGCGAGATCAAAGGTGCATTATTAGGAGAGAATGGCGGGGTTTTGTATGGGGGATGGTTGTGGCCTCACCTGGGCCAGGGGGATGAACCCTCACATTGACGATTTACCATAAGTGAGGGCCCGTCGCAGTACCCCATGAAGCTCATAAGGGATGGATTTTTCCTGTCTGTGACAAGTTTCACTAATTTAATGGTACAGGAGGGGGGTGGTAAGGCTGGGCTTTCTTTTTTCTTTTGGACATTTGTCATTACTCTCGCTACTGCTTTCTTTTTCCAATGATTGTAGCGAACCTGTACGTGCCGCAGTCTTGGGAAAAGAAGAGGTAGGTAAAGAAAGAAAGAAATATTACTATATATATATATATTTATATTATATATATATATATATCATAGTTATTAGTATAGATAAAACAGGTTGTCGAGTAAAATTTAGAGCAGACATTTATAATATATACATCGTATATTATATATAATATATATACTACTATATATATAATTAATATATATATATATATATATATATTTTGTTAGTAACATTTTTTTTTATTTTTATTTTATTTTATTTTTTGGCAGAAACTTATATACCGAGGGCTATATTTTCCAGATACTGCTTTTGATAATTGAAAGGTATTATAGTGACCCTTCTAAAGGTTTCATAAATTAAGAAATATATAAAATCTTAGAAAATCATCAGTAGATTTTATATTAATAAGTGGCAAAGGAACCCTCATATGAGCAAAGGAAAGGTCATTACACAAGAAACAAAAGATTTGATTAAAGTTTTTTTTGAATCTGATGAAATTAGTCGTGTTTGTCCTGGAAAAAAAGACTGCAAATCTGTTAGAGATAACAAGGGAACAAAGTTTGTAATGCAAAAACGCCTAATTTTAATGAATTTAAAGGAGGCATATGAATTGTATAAAGAAGATAACAGTAACCCTATAGTTGGATTTTCAACATTTGCAGCGCTTCGTCCTCCCTATTGTGTATTAGCAGGTTCAAATGGTACTCATTCTGTATGTGTTTGTACATATCATCAGAATCCGAAACTTCAAATTTCTGACTTACCCTGGAAAGATATTAACTACAAATTATTAATGGAAAAGAGTGTGTGTGCCATTGATAATAGGAGTTGTATGATGCATATGTGCAGCATATGTCCAAGAGAGGCTGGTGTAATAAACTATCTCACAAGTCTTAATACATTCAGTGAATATCTGCAGTTTGAAGAAATTAGGTATAAACAATGGATTTCGACAGATCGATGTACGTTACTAGAAAAAACAGAATCAATAGATGAATATAGATCTTCACTAAGCACTAAAATCTCTAACCTCACAAGACATCACTATGTCGCTAAAACACAGACAGCTTACCTGAAAAAATTAAAAGAGTCCCTTCATGATAATGAAGCAGTAATTTTAGGTGATTTTTCTGAAAATTACTCCTTCATTGTTCAAGATGCAGCACAGGGGTTTCACTGGGAAAATAGTCAGTGTACGCTGCACCCATTTGTTGTGTATTTTAGGGATGGTGTTTCAAATACTACAAAACACACAAGTTTCTGTTTTTTGTCACCTGACACAAGACACAATTCCATAATGGTATATACATTTCTTAGAAAACTCATCCCACAGATAAAAACAGAACATCCAAACATTACAAAGCTACATTATTTCACTGATGGTTGTGCTGGCCAGTACAAGAACAGATATAACTTTGCAAATATCTGTAACCACTATGATGATTTTGCTCTTTGTTGTGAGTGACATTTTTTTGCCACTAGTCATGGAAAGAATGCATGTGATGGTGTTGGGGGAACTATCAAACGATTGACAGCAAAGGCCAGTCTTCAAAGACTAATAACTAATCAGATATTGAATTCCAAGGCAATGTATGATTTTTGTAAACAGAGTTTAGGTAAACAAATTCATTTTTTTATGTAGAACATGAAGACATAGAAAAATGTGCGGAAATGCTAAGGAGTAGATTTGATAAGAGCATTCAAATTCCTGGGACACAAAAGTTTCATAAATTTGTGCCATTAAGTAATCAAAGTTTAATTGCATATGAATTATCCACTGATGGCATTGGTAAAGAGTTTCCTGTCACTAAAATGGCTATGTCTCAAATTGAAGAATATCTAAAAGTGAATCCTAAAGTTGGTGAATATGTGATAGGTGTTTATGATGATAAAAAGTGGGTGGGTCTTGTACTGCTGCATGATGAAGAATTTGATGATTTCAAAATTGATTTCTTGCATCCCTCAGGATACAGCACATACTATCAATTCCCAGAAATAAAAGATGAATGCATAGTGGCCAGAGACAACATTCTACATATTTTAAATACTCCTATTTTAAATCATGGTACTTCAAAGGATTCAGTACATTTGGGTGAAAAAACAGAAATTTTAAAAACATTTTTCTAAAGTGATATCAATAGGGGTATACATAAATAATGTTTTTTCAATTCACGCATACTTGTTTTTTTTGTTGATATACCCGAGTTATTCAATTGAGGTGAAATTTTGCACCCAATGTTGTTTTTACAATATAAACAAAATTGGCGGGTGTCTTGTTGAAAAACTAAAAAAAAATTTTTATCCCTACATTTTGCATCAGTCTAATATATATATATATATATATATATATATATATATATATATATATATATTTAATATATATTTTATATATACAATATTATATATATATATTTATATATTATTTATTATATTATATATATATTATATATATAATATTAGTGATGGGAAAGATTCATGAAATTTTTTTGTCCGGATGACTGATGACGATTACGAGCAATTTGCCGGTGATGAATGAGTGAGATGACGATGGAGATTAATTGAAAAAACTATTTTAAAATCTCTCTCTCCTTCTCTCTTCTCTCTCTCTCTATATTATAGATATATATAATATATTATATACTATTATATATATATATAGATTATATATATTATGTATATACAAGTATTATATATATATATTATTATATATATATCATTTACTTATTATAGATTTAATAGAATAATTTTGCTCTTCCTCACCGAAATTATTTTAGGCTCAAAATTTTTTGATTCCTTAAGTCTCAATAATAATAATCATCATAATAATAATAATATAATAATAATATATAAATATAATATAATAATAATATAACATAATAATAATATAATATAACAATAATAATATAATAATAATAATAATAATAATATAATATAATATAATTAATAATAATAATAATAATAAAATAATAATATAATAATAATAGTTATAAAGGAAAATGAAAAGTATTTATTAATGGAAATGAGGGGACATGTTTGGTCCGTAACGATTTCTTAGGTCAAAGTGGCTGTTCCTCATATATGTATAAAATATTTAGACAAGGGACTTAAATGTAAGGTTTCAAGTTTGCAGTGATAGCAAATTGGCTCTCAATAAGGATAATTGATGGTGTATAAAGATTTAAAGATAAGGACGGAGCTGTAATCCGTTGATGGGAATGAGCAGGTTCATTCCTTCTTCAGATAAATTTTTCTTCCTCATTCATTTTCCTTCTAAAACTAATCTTTCTTTCTCATACATCCCATGGTTTCGATCGTCGCTTTATTCTCGTGGCCATTCGGTAGAGACAGTGGCCTATGAGTGTGGAAAAAAATTTTCGTTTCTCTATCTTTGCTAATTTTTCATTCAGCTAGAACGTTGCAGGGTACTCTTCGACGAGCACAAGCTTTGGTTTCATCAAAGGAAAGTGGCTAACTCTTGGTTATCCTACTGACAAATTTTTATCTCTAGAAACTTCTGGTAAATGCCTTTCCTCTCAATTATTCGATCTGATCATTTGTTGCTAATTTCTCCAACTGAAAAGGCTATCTCTTCGGCCCCTCGCTCACCTATATTCTCTATGTCTCATATTAGCATATTCTCCCCAGTGTTGGAAGCTGTCACATGTCAACCTATTCCGAAAAGGAAGCCGCTCTGATCCTTCTAACTATCGCCGTGTAGCTCTCACCGTATCGAAGATCTTTGCAACCCTTCAAGAACTCATTTCTTAGATCATCTAGAATTTCAACTCGACTCGCCCGTACGGTTCTGCTCGATTGCAGGCGAAGTCTACTTGGCGATATACATTCAATCAACGATTTTATGGTTTTTCGCTCTTAGGAACTACGGGGAGATCTTGGGGTGGTGGCGCTTGACATATCAAAGCATTTGACCGGGTTTGGCACGCGTCACTGCTCTCCCAAGCTCCCTCCTTTGGGTTTCCTCCTTTTTTCCTTATTTAATCTAGCCTTTCTTTCCAAATCGCTCAACAATCGGCTGTTGTTTGATGGGGGCGACTTCTTCTGTCTTTCTCTCCTGTCAACTATGTGGTGTTCCTACAGGGTTCTGTTCTTATCTCCTACTTTTATTCCTGACTTCTTTTCATTAATGATCTTCTCACTGCACCTCTACTCTATCCACTGTATTCCGATGACTCGACGCTTCATTTCTTTTTAACTCATATCAATTCTACTACCACTTTTACTTCTAGAATTGCCCTCTCGTCTTAATCTTGTCCGATTTTATTCTGCTGAATGGGATAGAACATAACTTTGTGGAAATTCAATTCTTTAAAAACAATTTTACAAATCTCCTTCTCCAAAATAACTTCTAACTTTCCTGTCTCTTTCGACGGTTTTTCTGTCGTCTCTCCTGTTTGACAATATAGTTTGCTGTGGTGCTTCCTTCTTTCCAACCTCTTTTTGTGGAATTCCTCTTCATATTCTTTATTTCCTACTCGATTTAAATCCCCTCACTTTAAAGCCTGCGTTCTGTGCTCATATGCGTATTTGCGCTGAAGGGTGAACTTTTTTGAGAGTATACACCTCTTGAATAAGGGATTGCCCGTGAGCTGGTGGGTGGACGCACTGTAAAAAAAAATCTTGAATGGGCAGATATGTGCAAATGAACTGACTCCTACTCATCCCATTCAAAACATCATTCATATTATCCAGAAAATCGTACTCTTTTCGACATTACCCTCAGATGGATGTCGCAACCACACAAATTTTGACCTTTTCAAACTTAAATTTCTTAGACTTCTAGTACTACACACACACAAAATCTAACCATAGCTTCTTACCAACGTCACTCATCAGAATTGAAAATCCTTCTATCCCCTTCTCATTCCTTTTCACACAGCACAACCCCAAAAAAAAAAAACCACCAAAAAAATTTTTCCAACCCACCACCACTCATTTTTACCGTTTTCTTTCATCTTTGTTTCAGTCACAGCGAGCAATCAAATTTGCCCTTTCCTAATACATCCATCACCTCTCTCTCATCTCCTCAACATTTATTCTCTGACAATTATATACAGATACGATCATGACATTTTCGCGACGGAAGGAAGGCGCTTCTGCGATCACGACTTCCTCCGAGGCATGCATCTAGCATTCCTGGCAAAAGATAGTGGTAGTAGGCAGCAAGCCTTAACTACAACCGTCGCTGTTAGTGCGGCCTTCTACGTCGCAGGACCTACGATGTGGGCAATTTTTCCTCCTACCGTATGGATATAGGGATAGGGATGTTTGTAAGATGTTGTCTAGAAGGGGGTGTGGATATATAAGTATGTGTATCTGATATGTTGTCTGGGAGATTAGTGTGGATTGAACGCATAAAGAAAGGGAACTATTAGGCATGGAATGTCATACAGTCATAAGAATAAATGGTATATATATATATATATATATATATATATATATATATATATATATATTATATATTATATATATAATATATATATTATATAATTATATTATAATATTATATTATAATACTATATATATATATATATATATTATATTATATATATATATATATTATATATAGTATATTATATATATATATATATATTATATATATATTAATTATTATTATAATTATTTTTAATTTTATTACTATTTTTATTATTTATTTTATTATATTATTTATTATTTTAATTATTATCTATTATTATTATTATTAGTTATTGAGTTTTTATATTTATTTCAATTCTTTAAATATTTGTTCAATTTAATCGGCAAAATAATGGCGGAAATTTGATTACGATGAGATGAAGATGTAAGAAAATAAAAATATGCCGATTTTTGCGTGACGATGGACGTGAAGATTAAATCGTCACATCACTAATATTATTTATTATAAATATATATATCATTATATATATTTTTTATATATTAATATAATATATATATATATATATATTACTATAACACCATATATATATTATATATATATTATATATATATCGATAATCACTGTAGACAGCGACCCACACATTTTGAGACGAAATTTTCTTAAGTTCAAAAAAATTTCTAAGTTGCGAAAATTAGTTAGTTTTTTAGAAATTCTTTGTGGAGCTTCTGGAAATTATCGAAGGGCTTGCCACTAACAATATTTTTAATAACTTCATTATAATACTTAACTTTTCTAAACTTGGAAATTTTTTTGCTTAGGAAATTTTTGTCTCAAAAATGGTGCGTGGTCATGTCTACAGTATTCTATATATAGTTAGTATATAATATATATATATATATATATATAATATATATATATATATATTTCATATATAGATTTATATATATTTATATATATATTAATATATATATATATATATATATATTATTATAAATATATAATATATATAATTTATATATTTATATATAATATATATAATATATATTATATATATATATCATATATTATATATTATATATATGTTATATATCTATATTATTTATATTATATATATAATATATATATATATATTTATTATATATATATATATATATATAATTAATATAAGAAGGTACAATAGATATGATTTGAAGATGATAAATTGTGGTTTTTGGATTTAATGTTCTTTTTAATTTAATTAATAAAATAATAAAAACTCAAAGTCCACTTTTTTTTTTTCCCTTCATAACATTGATAACAGTGGTCTTTCATATTTTGCTATTTAAAATGTGATTTTAATATCTTTATGAGTAATTGAGGGGGAGGGAAAATATAAACTTTTGAGGGAACTTTTTCCCAGTAATATATGTAGAAGCGCTGCTTTTAGTTCTTAAAATTGAAAGCTCAAAACCATGCTGATTTAAATATATATAATATGTATGGTCTATGTCTAACCATTCATGAGCTACATCCTTTCAAATGAGATGGGGTTTCGGGGGATCCCCAATTTTTGGGGGGGTGTCACGGGGAGAAGGGACCGTAGGTCTTAGATTTTTTTTTGATCTGGTGTTGGTATTTGGCCTCTGGTGTGTTTTGGCCAAAACACCCTATTAACAATTTGAAGAATGAATCAGAGTGGTTACCTTTTTCCATTTTTTTGACTGATTTGTCCTGGAATGCCCCTTAAGACTTAATCTGTTTATATCTTTTTCTCTTTAGGGAGTTTATACTTTTTTTTTTTTTTTTTTTTCTTTTTTTTTTGAGGTTTGACGAAGTGATTTGGGATTTTTGTGCAGTTGACAGCGAAATTTGCACCCAAACATTACAAATTTGTTTTGTTTCAAACCAAAGATGTTATTTCTAATAATGCAAACTGGGTTTTTTTAAAATGCTTTCTTAGAACGTGAATCATTTTACGAAAGTTGCAAAGTCAGCCCTTGGTCCTTCAGTTTCACAGATTACATGTTCGTACTAATATTCTGGGAAAGATTTCTTAGTCAGTAAATGCCTGCTACAAAACAAGCTTTTTGTATTAGATTTACATGACAAAGACAATTTGGGTGATGTAAAAGGTATTAATCTTGGATTTCAACAAAAAACTTCTCAAAGAAGTCAATTTCGAATGAAGTAATATCCTAAAATTCAAACTTGAATTGCCGACTGTGTATCAAAGTGAAAAGAAAGATTTAGAAGGGTATGTCTCTGAAGTAAGCCTGTTCAGGGCTCTTCATCATTTGGACTCTAGTTATTTTCATCGCAGACAAGAGAAACAAAGTTTGTTTATTGCTAGAGGCATTGGTCCATCCGATACACATTCTGTTGCTGTAAGGAAGACATGCACTATACTTTTGCGTGAGTTTGTACTGAACTTAATTAATATTTTGGATGGTGACTGTCCTTCTAAGAGACTTGATGAATTTTTTTTCTTCTATAGTACCTGGGAATCAGTTATGCGGAATTGTGGAAAATTATTAAATTAGGACTGATATTTTCCCATGGAATTGGACGTGGAACGGAAGGTTTTCTGTAAATAAGCAATTTTAGTAGAGAATCTGAAAAAACAGTCTGATTTCTCAGAAAGGTGCAGATGGCTTTAAGATCTCCTGAAAGTATTCCTATTCCTATCACTCACCAAAAAATGTTGAAATGGTAAGAGACCATAGGGATATGAAGACATTTCAAAGAAAAAAGAAAATTATCATACAGATCATAAACTTGAGAGCGAGAAAAGATGTTAAAACAAAGCTTTGCCAAGAGACTATAAAAATTTCACATGCTTGAGAAGAAAAAGTTAACCTAAATGCTCCCATTTAGAACTTTTGTGATCACAGTGGTTATTCACCTGGGCTATTAATGTAAGCTTTAATTTATTTCTTTTTGTTATAAAATATTCTTACTTTTGGAAAAACTAAAAAAAGTGCGTTGGACGGCTATGGTTAAGGTAAATGTCGATAATAAAAAATAAAAAAAATTTAAAGTCACTCATGAATGATGAACATTTTTAAAGTTAATTTTTTCAATTTTTGTATGACTGAGTATAGGCTGAATAATGATAATAGATTTTTATACGAAAATAGATAGCTGGTTCGGGTAAATTTGCTGAATTTGGTGCAGGGATAGTCAGGGATTCAAATTTTCAATCAACTGCGATTTCGTGCTAAGGTTTACTTTTGTTTTTAACATTGGAATCAGCTGGTGTGAATGGAGCAACGTGGTTTTGGAATAAAACGAAATAAGAAGAAAATTACAAATGATTTACTTACAATTGGTTGCAAGCTATTTGTGATTGGGTTTTATCCATTTGGAAGAATTAGATTTAAGTGATTTTATTAATGACATTCACTAATTTAGACACCAAGCCGCCATTTTGTTTGTTTACTTTTTCGTAAGAAGTGCTTATAAATTGGCAAGCACGGGGAAATAAGCAACTTTAACAAAATTTAAGGAATTCCTTACGTTTTGTTGAGCATTTCTTGCGATTTTCGGTACGTTTGACAAAACGAATGCCAACTCGAGCATTTCTTACGTTTCGTAGCACAAATATCAAAAAGAAATTAAGCTAATATATATATATTTATATATAGTATATATATACTATTATATATATATATATCTTTTATATATAAATATATATCTATTATTATTATATATATATTATTATAATATATATATATATATATATACTTGTTATATATATATAATATATATATATATATTATATTTATATATTTATATTTATTATGTATTATATATATATATATTATATATATAGTAGTTAAACCCGACAATATATACTATATTATATTATATATAATTTAAATTATTTTTTTTAATAACAGGATTGAATTAATCGGGAGCAAGGTATGGCCTGGCACGTGCGTGGTAGAGATAGTAATGGTTATTTAACCAGTGCTTCGATATTATTATATTATTATATATATATTATATATTATGTATTATATATATATATATATATATATATATTATAGTATATATTATATTATGCCATATTTATAGGAGTAAAAGTATAGAGTATCGGCTATCGCAAAAATGTTCGGTATTGGTTGGCATGGTTATAGTAGTGAAAACATTG
>JABUQX010038686.1:0-17422 GCA_015478945.1 Trachelipus rathkii
AAAAAGATGTGTTCTGGTGGGAGTAACTATCTAGGTGAATGTGTTTAGTTAGTTTCCCCCCACGAAATATTTTAGAATAAACAAAAATAAAGTAAAAAATATCACAAAGTCTATTAATTAAATGACTTATTTTCCTTATCGATGTATTAAATTGATATTAAATATTACTTTGTTATTTTATTAATAAATTATATCGTTAAGTTTTCATTATCATCTTATAAAAAATTAGTTTTAAGCATGAATAAATTCAACACTTTACGATTTCCAAGATAGTTTATTTTTTATGTTCAGACGTGAAGGCAACGCATCTCCGATAGCTTCGGCTATGTTCTTTATTATATTTACAAAAATCTTTTAGAAGTTGAAAATATCTAATTTTTTTTTTAATGTATGATATATTATTATAGAAAAATAAAGTTATAAATTGCAATTGTAAATATTTAATATTTTGTATAAAATTGCAGTTCTTTTGTAAAATTTTTATTGTAATTTGCGATTTGCACGTTAAAAATAAATAATCTGTTGTTTCGCTTTTGTCTTATTAGCCTTTAAGAGATAATTCGTAGCGCTTGCTACCTCTAAGAGATAACTTGCTAATATATAATGCGAATATCAATCCGCTGACGAAGCCGAAAGAGAGAAATTCACAAAAGGTTGAGCTCCCCTCGCTCTACTGAGAGTTGACTGCCAACGTCTCCTACATAGAAGTATGGATGCGTCGTTCCGGAGTGGAATAAGATTGCTGACTGGCTAGTTCTCTCCTTCTCTGAGCCTCCCAAGAGGCTTGAACTCCTCAGGTTACAACCTTTGGCGATTTCAAGAGTGTCTGTCGGTGGATGGGTGCTATCTCTCGCGCTGACCCTCTGAGATCCTCCAGTTAGTCTGCAACCTAAAAAGTAGTTTAACTATAAAGAGATATTTTCGCCGGTAGGCGAGGTTTGTCATAGAGATAACTATAGAGAGTTATCTTTATTACTGCTTGTCCTGTCCAGTTTGTCCATGGAGTTGCAGAAGAACACTCAGATCGCTGTTTAGCCACGACTTCGTGCAATCAGCATCCTCGACACTTGACCGGCTTTGCTTGCGGACTTAATCGACCAGTCGAGGCTTGTCCTGAAGTGGAACAGACTGGACATCCGCGGATCATACTATGCTATCATCCCCGTCGCAATATAGTTGTTCATATAAACAGATAATCGTATTCATATTAAGTGGTCGACCATATAACTGATGTAACTAAAGAGGACTATTATATAATATATATATATATATATATATAATTTATATATAATATATATATACTATATATATATATATTATATATATTTATTGTAGTAATATATATATATATATATATATAATTATATATATTATATATATATATATATCTTTATATATAATTATAATAATATATATTATTTATATATATTATATATAATTTATATTATATCTATATTAAATATTATATTAAGCGTTGTTTTTTGGGTTGTACGGCCGGTTTTTTTTGGGGGGACGTGTGGAGATGCTTAGCTGGATAATAGCGCCCGTTACTGTTATCAGAACGGGAGTTCCACGTGTCAATCCCTCTGATGAAGAGTAATCTTTGTAACTTCATGTTAAAATGGGGGCCAGGCCTTTAAGTACTCAGCAATTTGGGATGAGAAAACCGGGTGCCTTTAAAAACTACGTTAGAAGCGTTCTTTTTTGGGACTGTGGATGCTTAGTGGATGAAGCGCAGCGGTTACTGTTAAATCAGCAACGCGGAGTTCCAGTGCTCGAATCCCTGGATGAGAGTAAAATCTTCTGTAACTTGCATCTTACAATGGGTGCAGGCTTGTGGTATCCCCAGCAATTATGGGATGGATGAAAACGGTTGGTTTACAGCTACGCTTGAAGGTTCTTGTTTTGGGGAACGTAATATGGCTATGTGGATAAAGCGCGCCGGTTACTGTTAACTCGCAACGCGGAGTTCCCCGTGTCCGCGAATGCCGCTGATGAGTAAATCTCTGTGATCATTATTTCAACTTATCTATAATATATATATATTATATATATATACTAGTATCTATAATTAATATTATTTATTATATATTATTATTATTATATAATATATATTAATACTATACTTTAGTAATTATACATATATATATACTATATATAATATTTATATCTTATATATATATAGTATATAATTTATCTATATATATTATACATATATATCTATATATATATTATTATTATATTGATATTATATATATATTATTATTATATATAATATTATATATATATATATTATTATATATATATAATGATATATATATCTATGTATATATATATATATATATATATATATAGTATAATATCTTATATATAATTATATCTATATCATATATAATTTTATATCTATATATACTATGTATATATATATTATATATATTATATATATATATTATATAAATATATATTATATTATATTATTCTATATATATATAATTATATATATATTTAATAATAATATGTATACTAATTTTTATAATTATATACTATTTTATATATATTAATTATTATATATATATATTATATATATATATATATATATAATATATATATATATATTTATAATATATAATATATATAATTAATATATATTATTATATATATATATATATTCTTCAACACTCTTGGGCACATAATAGATATTTATAGTCGAAATAAACTAAAAAAATTAATAAAATGATTTTATAAATATCAATTTGAAAGCTTAAAAAGAAAAAAACCAAGTTATTTTATAGCACTTAAAGTCAATCAACAATAGGAGACGATATTGGAACGTTATTTGGCATGTTTAATATATACTATATATTATATATTTAATATATATACTATATTATATATATAATATTATATATTATATATATATTTATATCTATAATTATATATATATATATATATTTAAATATATTAAGATATATATATAATATACATATATATATAATCGTTATTATATATATATATATATATATATATTATATATATAGATATTATATATATTATTATATAAATTATATATATATATATATTTAATTATTATATATATTATAATTTAATATATATATATATATATATATATATTATATAATTATATATAATAAATATATATTATAATATACTATATAATATTATTTATATAATATTAGTTATTATATATTATATATTATATATATATTATTATCTAATATATTCATATATATATAATATAGTATATTATATATATATTATATATATATACTATATTATATATATATATTATATTATATATATATATATATATATATTTATATATTATATTATATATATTATATATTATAGTATATATTAATCCCCTCCTATGCGTTTTTTCTGGCAGCTATAATCGGGCCGCTTGGGGGGCCTTGCGTCGCTTCTAACGCTAACTATATAATTGGAATAATGCTTTGACTCTGGATGAGGCTTCGGATTTCTGCACTTAAGGGAGAGTTGTATCGTGACGGGATGAGCAGGTTCATTAATCGTTCGACTAAATCTTTCTCTCCTTCATAATCCATGGTTGATCAGTCGCGTGTCTGGCCCCATTCCAGCGTAGCGACAGCGCTTATTGGGTGGAAAATTTGCTCTCCTCCAGTAGTCTTTTCCCGTGGGCCCTTTGGGGTTCCGTCCTTTCCTGTGTGCTTAGTTGAGGTGTCGTCTGTGGTGGTTTTTTGCTTAGGGTTGCGCTCCAGAGTTTTTGTATGTTTGGTTGTGGATGGGCTTCTTCTTTCCTTTTCTGTCAAATAGTGGTGTTCCCTTCCCCACGTTACTTTCTGATCATTCTCATCCTACTCTTATATCCCTAATCATTTCCCATTATGATCTCCACCTGCAAACATTTCTAACTCTCACTTCACATCATCATCGCCGAACTGACCATCAGACCCTTCACCTTATCACTCACTTTTCCACTCTTCTGATCCCCCTCCCTCTTTCACCTCTACCTCAGAATATTCGGCCCATCTACCTCTCCTTAATCTTCCAGGACTCTATATTTCAGCCCCCCGCCAGATACACTGGCCATACACCATTCATCCGGCGATCCACGGCCAGGTCTCGTGCCTGACCCTTGACCTGAAATTCCACTTCTTATACCAACTCACTTCTTACAAAATTACCTTATCCTCACGAGCCCACCACCTACTCAACTCTATCTATCTCTTTCGACGGTTTCTCGTCTCCCTCCTGTTCGCCTATAACACGCTTGGCCATCATAACAAAAATAGTCTTGGGAAAACTCGACTCACAACGGTTGCTAAAGTGCCTCAAAGAACTGGGAGCTCTTTTTAGACTGCGAGACTTTTTCCTCTTCAGCAGTTTCTCCAGTTTACCGGCCTCATCCGCCTGTTGTACATGGGTAGCTTGCGCTCGATATTTGGGGGGCTCGAGGTTTTTAACCCGGCTCTGGGATGGGTCGAGTCAAAGGCAAAAGACTTATTAAATGTCCGTTTTTGTAGTTCACTTGAACCTCTATCTTTGGGGCGCGAATGTTGGTGCTTATCTCTTTTCTATAGGTACGTGTAAGGCAGAGTGACTCGAGGGAACTTGTTCCATCCGCGCACCACCACCTTGGCCCTCCCGTAGCAAAAGGGGGTCTGTGTCCGGCACTGAGTTTTTGTGTTGAGTATTAGACTCCAGGCCTAGTTATCGGCTGCGTGCACTCCATTCTTCTGGCCATCGTTCTGTGGAATTCTCTCATCTTTTTGTTTCATACTCAATTTAAATTCCCTACTTTAGGCGCGCTGTGCTTTTCTTTGAATGATTACTGCTTAAGTTGAAGGTTTTTTTTTTAATACCCCCTCCTTGCAGTAGTGGCTTTGCCCCGTGACGGTGGTTTGATGAACTGTAAATATATATTCTATATTATATTAGTTATTATATTATATAATATATATATTATTATTATAATATATATATAATATAATTATATTATATGATATATATATTATATATTTTATTATTAATTAATATATCTTCATAATAAATATATATATTAGTGATGGCGCATGAAATGTTCCATTTCTTTTCACATCCGCGGCTGGAAGCGGTGGCGATGTTTGATTTAATATCGCCGCGGATCGATCGGAGCGGATGCGGATGTTTGATTATAAATATATATATATATAGTATAATATATAATATTTTATATATATTTATATATATATATATATATATATTTATATATATATATAGTATATTATTATATATATATATACTATATCATAAATTATATTATTTTTATATATTTATTATATTCATACTCGAGTATTAGCCACAATTTATTAAGATAATTGTGTTACTAGTTGCGGGAGGGAACCCACTTAAGATCAGCGCCACAACTCGTTCTCTACCTCCGACGTTATGAAGGAGATTTTACCCCCAATGACCTGTATATACTTTTGCCCTACTCTTGAATTCATATAGGAAAGGTTGTGCTTGAGCAAACATAATTTTTGCCTTTTCCTGATTAAAGGTCGTCTCTTTTATTCATATTTAGCCCCCGCATTGCTTAAATACTCTTCTCTTGATACCAGTTGGGGACGGCAAGTCATTTGTGACGTTTCTCAAGCTTTAGGAAAAGCATTTTTGCTAACTTTCCACCGAAACTATCAGAAATCATCATTTGATTAGTCGTTTTTCCTTGGTGATTAGTTTTATAATGTCTTTTTGGTAACGGGTTTGTTTCTTCATCACTGCTGGAATGTGATAGACTTTGTTTCCGAAGAGAATATGTTATTTGATTATTTGTAGAAGGGATGACGTAGATTATTGGTTTTTTTCTTAAATGGGTGGCGAATTATAAACTGTTTCGGATGACGTTTTCCCTGCAAATACAGGTCGATCTTACCTTGTTCTAGATATTGGTTGTTGACAAATATTGCCTTATGACGAGATATAAGATAGGTTACAATAAGTATGATAGGTCATTATTTCTACGACCAGGGTTTTTTTCCTAGCCTAATTTTTACACTTCCTTTATTTTCTTAACCGTCATCGATTTTCATTTTGAGATTTTCATAATGCCTCCTTAGTGTGAGATTTATTGGTTTACATTGCGGAGACCAAGCTGTAAAGCGCTTGGTTTTTGGCAATTCTTCCAAATGGTTTCATAGCTTAATAGTGGTGATTAGGATGTTTCATTTTCCACTAGTAAGTAATGTAACTTGGAAGACGATCTGGTACAAATAAGCAAAGGGTTTATTTGAAGAATACCATTATTTCATCATACAAATAAAAGTGCAGTCATTCAGCGAGTGACGACAGTCTTTAGATAACAGTAGATATGGCATATCAAGCCGTTTTTGAATTGATTTCAACTCATTTTTAAGATTCTAATAATTGATTTAAGTTTTTTTATTATAATGATTCTTTATCAATTCGTAATCATTAAACATCCGCAAGGCATAGCGCGGATGCGGATCTTTATTAATGTGCGGATGCTGCGGATTGCGGTGTTATCATGCATCACTAATATATATATCTATATATATGTAATATATTATCTATACTTTCTCTCTATCTCTAGAGAAAATTAAAAAAGTATATATGATAATTGCAGACGAGGGTAATGAAAATTTTTAAAAAAAATATGAAAAATTAAAAAATGTAATACGTAAAATAGAAATTTATTAAGGAAAAATGTAAATCTTTACAAGTGCACAACTATATTCCATTGTCTTGGTAAACTATTTTCACTATTTACTAATGTTGGTTTAAAATTTTCAACAATATCCTTTTGTCTGTATTTTTTTTTTTTTTTCGAGAAGTAGTTAAATAATTATATAATAAATTAAAGTTATGGAATTAAAATTTATTTATAGAAAAAACTATATTTTGAAAAATATAATAATGACTAATTAATATATAAAATTATGTATCCTAGTTACTTTATAATAATAAATAAATTAATTAATAATATAATACTATAATTAATATTGATAATAATCGATAATAATAATAATAACTTTAATCCATAATAATAATATAATATAAATAATAATAATAATACACTAATAAATATATAATTATAATATAATACTATTCATAATATGGGAGATATAAAGCGAGTACAGGATAGGAATATAAGCCAATAGTAATGATAATTCATAGTATATCAACCTAAATATAATATAAATAATAAAAATATATTTAAAATAATGTATATAATTAGAAGAATGATAATACAGAAAGACAAGATAATAATATTAAAATAAAAATATATTAATAATATAAATATAATAATAAATAAGGGAAATCTAGTATTAAACAAGGAAAAATAAGAAACTATTCGAATTTAAAAATAATTATAATAATACTAATGATTTTAATTCCACTTTTAAACTTATTACAGATCAGAACTTAGCTAATGTACATAGCATTTTACAACTACATTATGCAATTATTATATATATAAAAATTTCCTATTGATCACGAAAGGGTCTACTCATTGCCCCAGTGGTCGTCTCATTAATTAGACTCGAAATAATATAATAAAAAGGAATATTAATTTAGTAAGACATTTATTTCTTTATTATAATATAAATAATCAAATAATAATAAATATAAAAAAATATATATACTAATAATATCAATATAATAATATTCATAATAATGTAATAAAATAATAATAATAATGTATAATAATAGACATCCGTCACTACTACGGAAAATAATCATAGTTTAATAATTACAGTAATTCGAAATACTTGTAATAATATAATTAATGATAATATAATATAATATAGTTATAAAATAATCATAATTAAA
Source organism: Trachelipus rathkii (assembly GCA_015478945.1). Lineage (NCBI taxonomy): Eukaryota > Metazoa > Arthropoda > Malacostraca > Isopoda > Trachelipodidae > Trachelipus > Trachelipus rathkii. Next base: position 7,834 of record JABUQX010038686.1, read on the forward strand.
AGTAAAAATATAAATAAATCAAAATAATAAATTATAATATAGACTTTAAAAATAATAGATTTATAAAAATAGATCGCATATTCACTATTATACGACAGTGATACTAATCTAATAATAATAATATAATAATATCTAATTATAACAATTGAATAATATATATGCTAATAATACTAAATATTTGAATACTATACAAATTATCATAAAAATAATGTATACATTTAATAAATTAATAATTAAAGCTTTGATTATAAGTTGTAGAATTTTAATTATCTATTCAATAATACTATTAATAATAATATTATAATATAATAAATATAATATAATAATATAATTAAAATATAATAATCAATAATAATAATAATAAAATTCAATAATAATTTAATTTCCTCAATATAATAAAAAAATAAGAGCTAACAGCTATCAAACAAACTATTAAACATATATCATCTCAAGAAATTAATTAATAATAAAATAAATACATTTTTTAATAATATTATATTCAATATGTAATTTAATATAATAAAAATCAATAATAATGATAATAATAGATAATAATAAGAATAATAATAATATACTAATATAATAATATATATAATATATATATAATAAATAAGTAATCATAAATAATTAATATTTAAATATTTTAATATTTTATGTATGAACATAACGACCATTTTATATCTCTTAATAATATATTCAATAATAATAATACTATAATCTAATACAAATAATAATTATATCATAATAATAATCAATAATATATAATATAATATATAATAATATATAGTAATAATAATAATCCAATGGTATAAGTAATGAAAGTATCCTTTGAGAAGCCCCGCACATTCTTTTATGAGTCCATACCAGATAAAAATTACAATAAAATATTATAATAATAATATAAAAAATAAGAACAGTTACGAAATCATTCTATACTATATTAATAATAATATATCAATCATTCTATATAATCATAATAATAGTAATAATCCAATAATGAACTATGGTAACAAAAAACTAAAAATATATTAATATAGGAAATTTTCTAAGATTAAATACAATAGTATGAACCTTATATATTATCATAAAATAATGTAATATATATAATATACATAATAAATATTAATAATTATATATTATATAATTATATAAAATAATAATACTAAATATAATAATGACACTAATACTACATAAACTACAAAATAATAAAAATAATATATAATAATCACATAATAATAATAATCATAATAATCCAATATAATAATACAAATAATATCATATAATAATAATTAATAATAATACTATAATAATATATAATAAAATAATATAACTAATAATAATAATAATAATATATATAATCATAATAAAATAAATTACATAATAATAATATCAATATATAATAGAATAATTATTAAAAAACTAGTATATATTTTTAGGTTACGTTAATATTGCTGTTTTTTGAGTTTGATTGTAAATAATTTAATAGTTAATTAGATTATTTTTGTAGGTTTTTTTTGAGTTTACTTGTTTATGGATATAATATTTTTCCTTTTTTAATTTTGGGTACATCGTTTTGACTTTTAGCACCTTTATAGCTACCTGCTTGTCTAGCTTTTTTTCATCTATGTAAATTTTACGTGAGCACTATTTCTTAGATTATATCTCTTTGAATTTGTTTATTTTGAAAGTTAGATATTAGAAGTTACATGCCCTTATTTTGTAGCATCTGTGTGTTCCTTTAATGAGCTACTTAATAGGTCTTCAATGTAATTTTCAAGTTGTTTTTAAATAAGGTCTGTATGCTCATAGAGAGTTTTTAGTTGGGTTAAACAGTCGGGATGGAAGCCGATTTTTGCATCCAAATCCGAATTAAAGCTGATTTGGCTAGCTATCGCATAGACGGCAAGCAATATAATAAGATGTGGTGTATATCTGCATTTAGTCATTATTCTTCAAATATATATGAAGGATGAATTTTTTGAATTGACTAGTAATACATATACTTTCGCTAGGTTTGCGACTAGTCGGTTTGCTATGTTTTTCTTTGAATGTTCCAATTAGTTTTTCATCTAAGTTACCAGTATTTTACAATTTGTGAATCCTTTTCACAATTCCTTTAATTTTATGGTTGGAAATTTAGCACTAGTTTTATTGCTTATGTGATGTTATGAGGTTTTTTGCTAAGTTTCTGTGAAAGTTATATTAAACTTTTCCATGTTTGTGATCTTATTTCAGCAGGTATGCTGCTAGTGATAGTGTATGCGGTCGTGCGATTTTATCTTTATTTAATATTGACATTCATCAGCAATGAACCCATTGAAGAGATAGTGTGAATTATTACTATGGTATAATGTAAGTTAATGGGCAAGAAATATTCTTGTGGAACCCTGCCAATTGTTGTGTCGAGGTGGGATTCCAGAGCATTTTCCCTATTTTCCACATCTCGAAGATGCTTTCCACTTAAGATATATTTTAAATCATTGTGTGTGTTTCCCCTTATTCCCATCTATCTTATTCATTTGGTTAGTAGGTATATCATGATCTATTGTATCAAAAGCTTTTGAAAGATCCTATGATAAAAGTGCAGTTGAATTTTATTTTCTATATTTCATAATATTTTTTCCGTCAACAAACAAGGGTCCAGTTGATTTTCTGCGCTCTTTCCTAAAACCAATTGAAAGTCGTTGATAATATTATTGCCCGTAATTAAGATATTATTATTCGATCTTCAAATATAGTTTTCGAGTATTTTTGCTATTGTTTGTCATTGATAGGTGCTGGTGGCGTTTAGTTTTGGCCGATCACGTTGTTATCACCTTTTTAGTGCACGATGAACACTGAGACTTTCTAAGATTTTTCCGAAAGTTCCCGTTGTTTATGAGATGTTAGCATGTTTTTAGGGGCGAGGGCAATTCCCTGGTATTTCCTCATCCTCCTCCCTTACTCCATCTCATGGTGTCCTTATGTCTTTGGCCTGTGTTACCTTTAGGTAGGGTGCTGGGCTCGCTGAAATGCTACGGACGTTAGGAAGCGGGTGGCCGCGATGGCATTCTCCCGAGTTTTTGAGGGAGTGGTGCTTCCCGTGCTATCCGACCCTCGTCAAGTATAATTCTCCTATGTTCAATATTACACTTTCCATCAGTGTGGGAACAGCACGCCACATTCCAACCTGTCGCAAAAGAAGGAAGCCGCTCATGATCTCTTCATTGCACTATAGCTCTTCTTGTACTTACTAAGATCTTTGAAACCCTCCCAACTCTCATTTCTTAGATCCTGTGAAATCTCATTCACTTCTTCCGACGCCAGTACGGCTTTCGGCACTCGAGGTCTACTGGCGATATACTTTTCCTTCACTTATAACCGATTTTATGGTTTTACGCCCTTCAGGAATCCCGGGGAGCTGCCCGATGGGTGGGCTTGACCATCCGCCAAGCAATATTGCCGCGAGATCCCTCGGCGCCGTCCTGCTGCTCCAGTCCCTCCTTTGGGTTTCCTCCTTTCTCTTTGCTTACTTAGTTCATAGTTTCTTTCAATGTTCCAATAAAGTTTGTTTTTGATGGGCGACTTCTTCTTCCATTTCTCTGTCAATAGTGGTGTCCCTCAGGGTTCGGCCTATCTCCTAACTTATTCCTACTTTTTCATTAAATATTTCATCACCTGCACTCTACTTCTATGCCTTCTTATGCCGAGACTCGACTTCATTCTTTAACTCATATTCATTTCTGCTCCTTCTTTTCCTTCTAGAATTTTGCTCTGCGTCTTATTTCGTTCTCATACTCTCGCTGATCCTGAGTAGAATTTCGGGTGGGGCGTCTGAGACTTGTGACATCTCAATTCTTACAAAACCCAACATTTTCAAATCCTCCTCTCAAGCTTTTCCACTTTCACTATCTCTTTTGAGCGTTCTCTATCGCTCTCCTGTACGCAAATAATAAAATCCTCTGGCCTTAACATAAAACACAAAAGGTGTCTTGAGGAAACCTACATCACAATGTTAGCTAAGGCGGCCTCAAAGAAACTGGGAAGTTCTGTTGACTGGGAGACTTTTTTTCCCTCTTCAAGTTCTTTCCAGTACACAGGTCATCGCCTTGTAAGGATACTGCTATCATTATCTGGGGGGGGATCTGGTTTTTCACCCGGCTTTTTGCGACAGGGGGTCGATGTCATAGGCCAAAGGCTTATAAAACTTTCGTACTTTTCCAGTTCACTGACCCTCTATCTTTTCGGGCGCGAGTTGGATGCTTTATCTCTTCTATACGGTACCGAAGCGACACGGTGTCGAGGGAGCTTATCACTCGCGACACTCCACCTTGGTCGTCCCTCGTAAAGTAGGGGTGTGTATCTGCACATGTTTCTGTGTTGAATGTTATCTACACGCCAGGCTAGAGTTGCTGCGGTGCTATCTTCGTTCTGCCCATCTGTTTTATGGAGTTTCTCTTTCATCTCCGGTTTCCTACTGAATTTAATCCTCTCACTTTATAAAGCCTGTCTCTGTGCTCATCTGCGTAATTTGCTTTAGTTGTTGATTTGTGGCTATACCACCCTCCTTGAATAGGGCTCTGCCCGTGAGTGGTGTGACAACCTGTACAAAAAAAAAAAAAAAAAAAAAAAATTTGATTAATATTGATTTAGGAAGGTTATTTTTGGGAGAATTTTCTTATTTTTGTAGTTCAGTTTGATCGCTGTTGCTTTCTTTGAGACCGTAGTTTTCAATGAAAAGAGAGACCGTAGTCTCCCAAATAGGTTCAAATGAGTATGCTAGCGGCATTTTGATACAATTCAGTTTGCCATTAAATTTAACGAAGTATTGTTACGTTCATCGAATTTCTTTTTGTTGTTTCTAAATATTTCTCCGTTGATTTATTTTATCATTTATTTGCTCTTTTTTGATTCTTAGTTAAAGTCACATGAATTAATCCTAAGGTTGATTTGGTCTCATATACATGTTTAAATTTACTATGATATTCTTTTTGTTTTCTCAAACAATTCTTCAATTGTTCTCATCTATATATATAATTGAACATGGATATGATAATGCTTTATACATTTCTGTAAGTTTTAAGCATTGTATTTTGACCTTATTGGTTTTTTATAACTGAAATGTTATCCATGGATTTTTTAATCCTCTTTGACTTTGTTTTTCGGTTTGTTAAGGAAGTGAATATTATAGCATGTATTTAAGAGTTTATAAGCAGGTAAGTTTTTGAAATGGTATGTCTAACTGGTGCCGTTCTGGTATGTATGAAAAGTCAACGCATCCTTTACCTTACTTTAGAAAGTACGGTTCATTTTCATCGTCGCTGTCCTATAATTTTGGTAGTAAGTGTTCGTCGTTTTATTATTAAAATTTTTCAATACGGGGTAAGATCGTCATATCGTTTTTTAGTTACAAAAGAATTTTGATATACTTCTAGGTTCCTCAAAATGATCACTTAGCTTGGGTTTTCTGGTAGTCATTGTTTATTAGGGCGGTAGCACTGTTATGTGTTGAAATCAGGCCGTTTGAACATTTAAATGATAGCGCTTTGCTTGCCTAGCGAGGGTATTATCCATACATAATGTTAGAAGTCAGATCTACCTCGTGTTATGCCAAGTATGTTGGATTCGTATATCAAGTGAGTTTAATGAATTTAATTCTCGACGGATTAGGGGGGTGTTATAATCCCACCATCACTACATTGAGGATTTGTTTTCAATTCGATACTGCAGGATTTAATAGTTCGTTTAATTTAAGTAAAATATTATTTTGGTTTATCACATTATCTTTTTTATGAATAGAGACTCCTCCCCCCCCTCTCCTCTTGTTTTTGGTCTAACATATGATATCCTTTATAAATTATTCATACTGCCACATGCTTCTTTATTTAAACTTTTTTTATTATCTTATGGTGTTGAATCAATATTTAATTATATTGCCACCACTCATCTGTCGGGAATAAGGGAGCTGATCCCCCCGTAGAATGTTCGTGCTCTATGCATTTGAATCGTGGGTCCGATAGATTTTATTAGCTTTTTCTTATTAGAAACATTTAGTCAAAAATATTTTTAAAGTCTCATTTTGACTGATTTTTGTGTAACGATAAATTTTTTGGGGGAGTCTCCTGACATTTTCAGACATATTTCTGACATTTTCAGTAAGTTTCATTGAAATCGTTGCTAGGATTAATAAGGTTCCATATAATATTTTAGTTACTTTCATTATAATCGAATACCTTACGTATATACCACATTAGGAGGATGAAATTTAAATAAAACGGGTAATGCTTTAAATAGTATGCTTGTTTTATGATTTGCATATGTTATTTGAGGACTCATTAGTTCATATGATACTGGAAAAAATAAATATTTGCAATAACCGGCTAAGTTATTAAGTTAGTTAGGAGGAATGCGTACACCGACGTGTGGTCTGACGGGAAGCACAGCTAAAGAAAAACTCTTGCCATCGTCTTGCTTGTCGAACATCTACCGATGTTGCGACTGTAAAACAGCTTGAACTATCGCCGACGTCTCTAGTCGCTGAAGGCCATCCTCAAGACCCACCAGGAAGGACAAGGGGGGTAGGAGATATCGGTCTCACTGCTGATCCCGGTGAGTCGAATCTGGGAAGCTCTTTCACTTAAAGTTTGTTCTTGAACCAAACTTGTTTTTTTTGGTTTGGGATGGCTTAACGGTAAAGCGTCGAGCACGCTGTTCTCAGTCGCAACTTGCGGTGGTTCGACCCCCAGAGGAGGCAAGTTTTCTTTATCTTCCCGTAGTGTTGCTCTTTTTATATATATAGTATATATATATATAGTATATAGTTATTATATATTATATATATACGTATTAAATAGATATATATTAATGCGCATATTATTTATAGTATTATTACTATTATATTATATGATTATATATATAGTTATATATATATATTATATGATAATATATATATATATATATATTATATATTATAATATATATATATATATTATATTTATATTAGTATATATATATATATGATATATATATATATATTTCTTAGTGAGCCATAATCTAATTAAAGAGATTAAATTGAGTACTAAAGAATTGCGCTGCTTTCTTGTAATATTCTGTGAACATTTAAAGCCATTTTTATAGGTTCATCTTCAACACAACACTAAATAACTTTTATACAATGTCTAATTCTTTAAAATAAAGGCCAAATTAAAATTTATCTATCTAATTATGTAAAATTTTTACCCAAAATATAATTAATATAATTATAATCGATAATAATAAAATAATGAATAATAATCAATAATAATATCAATAATAAATAATACTGAATAATAATAATAATAATAATTAATTATGAATTTATAATAATAATAATCATTTAATAATAATAATAATAATTAATATAATAATAATAATATTTTGTTAAATAATAAAGCAACGTTATAGCTAAAAATTTAAATTTCAACATTTTAAGTTAACTTCACAAATTCGTTTAAAAAGTCTCTTAAAAAAGACAAAAACAGATAATACTGTCATCTTCGTCGCCTTACGTCATCCATTGTGTTTAACAACGCCTATTATAAAATATTTTGTTAAATTTTATTACCCCCTGAAGATCCCTCGAGTTCGGAGGCGAAATATTGCAAACTATTACCCAAGTCTTCAACAATGGTTTAAGTCTTGAAGAAACGATCTTGATAGAAAGTGCTTCGAAAGGAAAGAGAATCCGAAGAAGCGACTCTGAAAGGAGAAGTTCGCAACTCTTACCTTTTTAATTTCCAAGAAGGCTGTCACCCTTCTTATTTAGGGTTGTTCGGACTTAAGGACACCCTTTCTGAGGAGTGAATATGATATTTTAACTATCTGGCGCAAGGTTTTAGATGAAGTATTGTTGTCTGGCTTTTGTCTTTTTTAAGGAACTTTTTGGACAAATTTGTAAGTACTTAATATGTTAAAATTTATATTTTTGGCTCTAACATCGCTTAATAATAAATATAATAATAATAATAATAATAATATATAAATAATTAATAATAATTACTAATAATATAAATAATATAATATTAGTTATAATAGCCCACCATAATAATTAAAAGGATAATAATAAAAATAATAATCAATAATAATAAGTTGAATATATAATAATAATTAATAATAATAATAATAATAATAATAATATAAATAAGTAATTAATAATTAATATAATAATGCAATTCAGTCAATTTACCGATTATTACATATTTCATTTTATATTACAGTTAGCAAAAGACTATTTTTGACACTGAAATGCTTCTTTTGGCAGTGAGAGGAAGAGAGGAGACGATGAGAGAGAGAGAGACGAGAGAGAGAGAGACGAGAGAGAGAGACAGAGAGATGAGAGAGGAGAGAGAGAGAGATGAGAGATGAGAAGGAGAGAAGAGAGAGAAGAGAGAGAGCAGAAGAGAGAGAGAGATCCAGAATTGATTTATTCATCAGTAAATCTTAAATATATTTATTATTCCAAGGATCCCACTTTTCTAAATTAAAAATTAATTAATATTGTTTTTAGTAAAATTAGGAGTATTGTAAAGAAGTAAATCTTAATGCCTAATGTTACCTATTTTCTTAAACATAATAGCAACATCAACAATAACAACAATAACAATAATGATATTAAGTTTATTATTGATTTATTATTATTATCTATTATTAATTATTATTATTATTTATTCATGTATTATTATTATTATTCTATTATTATTAATTATTATTATTATTTATTATTATTAATGTATTATTTATTAAATTGATTATTAATTATTAATTAAATAACGCAACGTGAGTGAAATTGCTACGTTATGGTTATTATATGTTTACTATCCCTATTATTTCCAATTATAGTTATAGTTCTTATTTTACTCCTATACTTTTATACCTACAAATTCATAATTATTAATTGGCTATTAGTGCTGTCATGATTTATCAATTTATTACTAGGGGTAGCGACGAACTATATAGGATTGGCCGACACACCGGTGGCGGTGCGGTGCGGTGCCGATTTTAAAAAATGTAGCATGATGCGGTATCGGTGTGGATGGTGTGGACTAGGATTGGCCGACACACCGGTGGCGGTGCGGTGCGGTGGGCGGTGAGAAAAACTTTTGGTATGGTGCGGTTTTGTGCGGTGCTCAAAATTTCGGTGCTCGCGCAACCCTTAATGTACTATTAATCTATTGTTGATTTTTTATTTTTAAAGTTTATCTCTTATTATCATCATCTTATATATAACTGTTGTATGTAACTTTATAATTGGGGCTCAAAAAGACACCATATACACTGTGCAATCTGCAACAAAGTTGCCAATTAGTTATCAATTATATTATAATTTTTTTAATATTCTTATGTAAGAATTATAAGGATAGTCTTATTTATTGTGTTCCTTATGTAAATAATTTTACTTTAATGTTGCTTCAATTAAATGAGTGGTTGAGTTTAATTAATTATTTTATAATCAATAATAATCAATAAATAGATGAATAATAATAACTATAATAATACATGAATAATAATAATAATAATAATGAACTTAATAATAATATAATAATAATAATAATAATAATAATAATAATAATAT
>JABUQX010038687.1:0-20000 GCA_015478945.1 Trachelipus rathkii
AAGAGGTCGGAAGTCGGAGTCGGAGTCGGTAATTTTCGAAGAGGTCGGGGAGTTCGGAGGTCGGAGTCGGTTAATTTCAAGATAGAGGTTGGAGTCGGAAAATTTTTAAAGCGGATACGACGGGAATGGATAGTTAATACACAACACTCCGTGGACTCGATGCACTACCACACTTCAATTTCGACATACTAGCTACCAGTCTACCCCGACACAGTCAACTTTCACTAATGACTCTCCTTCTCATACGACCACTCACTCTGCCACAGGCATGCAACCACAAAAAAGCCATGATAGCCACCCGCAAGCTACCCAACCGATAACAGACGAAATTCCACATAATCAAATAATAAAAAAAATCATTATGAAAAGAGCCAGGACTTATAGAATATCCTCCAGGAACAGACAGAAAAACAATAAACTCTCATCAAAATAACCAGGAACACAATATAGATAGAAGGCAAAAAAAATATAAACAAAAAAACAAAGGAAATTATAAAGATAAATTATATATCATAGAAATAACCAAAAAAAATCAACACTAAAAAGTTAATCATAAAAACACGTACTGTTCCATATCAAAATCTTATTCGAAAAAACAAAAGAATGCATAACCTAAAACGAACACAGGACAAACACACCAAAGAAAATCTCGAAAACACAATTGAGGATTTAGTAAAAACAACAAGCCAACAATCCTGGGCAAATATTAGAGACAAAAAAAATAAAGACTATACAAAAACCCATCAAGGAACAAACCAGATAGAAGAGGAAGCTAAAAACCACCAGTAAGATAAAGTCAAGGATAAAACCAAATCCGAAACCAAAACCTAAAAAAAAAACGGTATTACACTAAACCAGTAAACCTAAAATCCCAAACAACCTAAAAGAAAACCACAAGCAGGGTACTAACACCCCTGTGAAACAGGAGGTTCGGGGCAAAGGTTGAAAGGCATGTAACAAGCGCGGAGCACAGGCGCGAACAGTGAAACGGAGATCCACGTGAGGAACGGACCGGTAACCCGACAAGGGAGAAAAAAAGGAAAAGAGTTGAACTCACTACCAACGGCCGCAACAGCCCACATGCAGTCAACCCGATAACATAATTCAGGAAAGTGTGTAGGGTAAGGAAGATACCGTAGCAGAACAGATGCCCAAAAACCAAGAAAACTAACACTTAAAGTTGGGTTCGGAGAAGGCTTTAAGAAAAGGAAAAAAATGAACAATAAAATAGAAAAGATAATAAAATTAAAGTAAAAGAAAAAATATAATAGAAGAAATAAAAAATAATAATATCAGGATACATTAGGACTAAGCCAAATGGTTGGATTTTAGGTTTACAGAATGACAAGGCCCTAGGTGCTTGGGTTTGCATAGCAATTGTTTAGGTTATGGGTACTTGCGACAGTCTCGACAGGACCCATGTGGCTCTTACGTCTCTATACTTAATGTCTTAATATTACCAAAGAATCTACCACAAAAGATTCAATATCATGATTAATTTAAAGTCAGTCATTAATCACAGATTGAATATTGCTTTTAACATAAAGCGCACACACACCTCTTTCCTCTATGCTGTATAAAAAGTGAATACGTCTATCTCATATTCGAGGATCTCCATAAATCCCTTCCATAGCGCCATCTTCATTATGGAAATAATGTCTAGATTCTCATTGATGTATAAAACTGAAAAGCTCAATCTTTTTATTTCAGGCTAAGCATTGCAAAAGCATGATATTAGAATGCTGTTATTTTATTGCAATCATTAATTATTTGAACTGTAACAACAACTAAGTTTACTTATCACCATTACAGTTACCATTGCTATTATTGTATCCAGATTTTAGCCCATCACTCCCAACTTAACTAGTTTTTTTTGGCTAAAACCAAGAGCAAAAAAGCCCAATACCGTGTACGACTCGAGTGAACTCAATCTGCTGCAAAAAGATTTTATCCAGAAATTCTCTCCCACAAATCCAAAAACCTAATATTTTCTGAAAACATAATTTCCTAACCCTTCATAAAGCCTAACTTACCCATTCCTGACCTGCACCTAACTAGGTAAAATCAGAAATCAGCACCTCTCCACTAATTCATCTTCGAAAAAGCCTCCCTTAATCTGCTAATAACCTTCGACCTTCTATGTCCATATCATTTGTACCCACATGCAATATTTGAATCAACGATGTGAAACTCAATCTCTCTACCGTATCTATCGTATTCACAATATCACTCCACTCTGGCACCTGGTAACAACCTCAATTGTTCCTTCTAATCGTAATTTGAAAGCCATCTAGGTATAGGACAACTCTCCAATACAAAATGCCTCACTCCTAGAAAAACAATACCTTTGTTCCCTGACCTCCCCATCTGAGACATCAAACCTTGTTTATTGCAGGTCACAGACTGACGACTTTGAGATCTAATTTGTTATTTCTATTATCTACAACTCCCTATTCATCTTTAGACCTATTAACTACTTTATTCCCCCTCATCTTCCTGCCTAGGGAATCACTAGTCCCTCTTTACCCGTAATCCCTTCCTCCCTCACCTGACCATCCCTATTTTTTTTCCTACCGTCCATCTTCTAAACTCAAATACAAAATATTCCATCCTTTACCTTCATTAGCCTGCAATCCCTCCTAGCACACATTCTGCAATCAAATACAAACGAAGGGGCTATCAATCATGTTATTCACAGTCCAGACAACATCACACGAGCTTACGATACATACTTCAAATTCTTATAAACTTTACTAACTGTGCTATTATTTTAACCAACTATCAGTTTACTGAAAAAACATCAAAAGCTAAAGAAAAAAACTATCCAAAAACAAGTTAAAAAAGTTAATTTCAAGCTGAAATTTTAAATCTAACTTATCATAGACTAAGGCTATAAAAAATTATAAACGTATGCATTTTATGCATTATACATTTAAGATCTACACTTACGTTGATTACACAAAATGATATAACAATTGTAATCCACAATATAGCAAACCAGAGTCTCTGGAGCAACAATTTCACACAGCGCTACCAATAAAACTATTTAACTTACTATGAGCCGTATGTCTAAATTCTTAAGTGAAATTACACAGGGGCTTCGGCATAAAGCTCAATACAAAAGCTCTAAAAATAAATCACACCTATACACATTTAAAATCACTAAAATCCATCTGATATGGCCATCAAGTACAATTATAATTAGCGAAAAACCATCAAAAGGAACAGCATACACAAAGAACTGCACTTTGTTACTGGACATTAAGAAGCTATATTCTACTTTGGTCAATATGAGATCCAAGATACAGAGATATAAGTATGTATTAAGGGCACACGGCAAAAAGAAATAAAGTCCTCACGCAATGGCCAAGAACTCGAATACGACTGTGTGATTTCAGTTACAATTGATAGAAAAGAATATCGAATTGATATCACATCGAGCTCGGCATAAGGCGTCACCTTAAACACTTGCAGAGAACCAATATGTATATAAAATGTATACTGAGACTTGTCATTATGCATATGTGATCGAGAGTCATGTAAGTTCTATTGATTGTGAATAGTAAGTTCTTAGATGTATCTAAAATGGTCTCTCGCACTAATGAAGTACAAAATAAAATAATGATAGAATTCTAAAATATTAATATTTAATCGATAAAATGTCATGTCTGAGAACTCCACGGCTGAGTAATCGAGAAATACCTACCAAAGCTATTTGGAATCACAAGATTTGATATAGACATAATGAGTGGCGGTGCCCTACCAAAGAGCGGCAAATCTGGGCACCATGTCATTCCATAGTCACAATCGAGACTGGTAATCAGCATTGTGGGTCATTGATCTAGAATTGAATTCAATGCTATACCTTAAGAGATATTCGGAAGAGCTTGTCGAAAGAGTCGATTGGCTCAACAGAAATTAGAAGTCAAGGACTTCCTCGTTGAATCATTAAGTGACGCTTGTACATAACAAATATTTACCGTATAACTTCATAAAAAGTAAAATGTTGTGCAAGGACAGTTCTTAGAGAGATTAAGTATGAGAAAAAACAATTTTCGCTCTATGTTAACTTAGAGTGTTAATTATACGAAAAGATAAATACTAACTACTTATGAATACGGGGTGCTAAACACAAAATCCTATATTTACTCTTCCACCAGTTAATATTCAATTTTTTTGTTTAATATTCTTTTTTAAACATAAAATTATTTTTTCTAAAATAAAGGGTCTAAGAGCTAGAGCCAAAGCCAGAGCAACATAATTTAAAATTATGGAGACAGAGTTAAAGCCAGCCAGAAAAATTGCTATCTTCGCAGCCCTGGTATTCACAATATAGCTATATTTCACTCATACAATTAAATTGATCTTTCTATTGATATGTGATATTTTTTTTATTTTGCAGATTGTCACATTCAAGCCAGAGATTTTTTATTGTAAAATTGAATGTGCTTAAAATATAATTTAATTCAAGCAGCATTAGCGAACAAACATGAAAGTTTTCCAGTTCGTCATTTTTTTACCAGTGTCACTTGTAGTAAGTATCAAGAAATCACAGAATTTTCTAATGGGTAAGAAGACTCCTTGCGACTTGCGAAAGTAGTATTGTTATTTACAACTTTGTACCAAGTAATTCATTAATTAAGTGAAATATGCCTAGGAAATAAGGAAAACAAATAAGTTTTTTTTATAAAATTTTGATATTTTATAACTTGTGGTCAGCAGTCAAGTTTATAATATTAATAACTAGAGATTACAGTAAACCAAAGGGATAAACATGTAAAGGAGACATAATATAGCCTAATAGGACTAGATATGTTACTATATTATTATATATATAATTATGAATAATACTATTACTATCTTTTAAGAAACTATATCAATTCAACTGAGTAGATTGAATATTATATTATATATATAAGATGGATATTTAAATATAATTTATCATCAAGTATATTAATATATTTATAATATTTTTATTACTTAAAATTATATAAAATTAATTATATATATATTAATAAATATTATATATTATTATAATATATATATATAATAAATATAATAAATATAATATATATTATAGATATATAAAAATATATTATCATATATAATAAAAGAATTATAAAATAATTAGTAATGGGGTAGAATTGAATTACACATCGATTTAGCCTACATGGAATAGTGGTAACTAAAGTGCGTGTGAGATAAGGTCGTGATACTGGGGGTGAGGTGCCCACACTCAACTTAGTAGCGGTTGTGTCCAGATAATTTCAATGCGATCCTCGTGTATAAAGATTTGGTCGTTGATGCGGAATGATCGACCGCCGATCTATATATATCTGACAAAAGATAAAAGTAGACTGGGACAGTGAAAGTATCAGAAGAAGAAATGTCGGAGAGAGGGTGCGATGGACAAGTGACATCCTTCGAGACAAAGGCAATGAATGTTTGTCTACTTAAAGCGTTGTGACCTGTAAAAACAAATAGTATTTTATAGATGTGAAACAGTTGACATATAGAGGGGAGGTGCTATTAAAGTGTAGGTAAAGTCGTGTGTGAAAGATAAAATAGATGGAGAGAGAAGATGCAATGCTGAAGACGACTGGGGGAAGAAGAGCATAGGTAAGGATTGGAAAGATTAATCAACTGAGAAGTTCAAAGTGTACGTAAAAGTATAATGATGAAAAGTCAAGGGATGTGGGGGGGAAACCGGTTATTATCTACATGCGGAGGTAAGTGTGAAAGATTAAAGATCCGCTGAATTATTGCTAAGATTGAGGTGGATGGGGGAGAGAGAGAAGATGGATTGTTAGGTATTCTTACATTTAAGGTGACGAGAGGGGATAAATAAGCAATCTCGTGTGATGGTTATGACAACAGTGTGGTTGAGATTGCATGCAGGAGAAAAATGAGAATGAGAGGAAGTGGAGGGATTTCTGAGGAAGAGAGGGTGAGGGGAAGTTTAATTACCGTTAACCGAAGAAGACTATAAGAAGAGAGAAGGGGGAAGGGATATAATGATGGGAATCTAAAATGAAAAGATGGATGATTGGGAAAAGAGATGTAGTATTGAGTAGTTGGATGAATCTCCAGTCTGTGGAGAGGTAGATATGGATTCATTAGAGCTTTCTAGGATAAATTTAGGGTAGTGGGGTATTGAGGCAGAGGAAAGAGTAAAAATAGGAACGGAAGATTGATATCAGGAACAAGGAATTAACAAGTAAGAAGGACATAGGATTAAGAGCGACTCACCAAGTAATAAGTTGGATTGTGAACAGTTTGAACGATACAAAGAAGCAAGAAGGAAGGTTTCCTTAGTCATGCAAAAGAAGTTATGTTGATGTGGAAAGTTACGGAAGTCTAAGAATGTAACAGCTGAGTGGCTGAATGAGAGTGATGTAAGTGTTAAAAGTAAAAAAGAAGAGGGTTGAAAGTAAACAAAGAGAAGTTCAAATAGAAGAGAGAACACCGAATTAAAGAGGAAAAAAAATTATCTAGAAAAGGCATACATAACCATAAAAGAGAGGTAATGAACATTCTTGGAAGGAGATATGGGACCTACAAGGAATACGGAAGCTACTTCTGGAAGTAAAAAAGACACAAAGGTTAAGAATGTGTAAATAGGAACATAAAAGAAAATGAATAGGAGAAATATTGTAGCTGATGAAATGATGTGAGGGTGTTGTTACAATACTCTAATGACATATCATGGCATTATGAACAAGGACGTGAACGTTATGAGTTGATGAGAATGAAGAAATATAACTATTTGGGAGAGCATTAGTTAAGAGAGGAATGTAGATAGAGGAGAAATAAGTGAAGAATTTAAATTTGCAGTAGAGTAAATTACTGTAAAAGATCAAAGAAAGAGTGAGAGAGATATATAAAGGATTCTGGAATTTGTACAAAGCGTTATGAGGGTATATGTTCCGAGGGATTGGATATAGCATGTATAGTCCCTATATAAGGGATAAGGGAAACTGTCGGAATTATAAAGGAATAGTTTATTGAGTGTTGAGGAAAGACATATGCTGGTATTAGTTCGAAAAGAGTCGTCAAGTGACTGAAGACTGATGGTGAAGACATAAGATGCATTTAAATGTAAAGCTGTGTAATCAAATCTTACATTGGAAAACAAGGATTGGGAAAATGAGGAGAAGAATAAATGGATCTAGGTAATAGGTTGCTTGCCACATGCAAAATGGCAGGATAAGAGGAAGCCTAGCAGGTTAGTGATATACTGTGTTGGTGTAATTCTGACATGAATAAAATATGTGTGACATAGTGGAACCTGTGAAAAAAATAGTCAAAGTGATGTTTAAATAATAGCAGGAGTAGAGGCAGGATGTGTTATCCTTGTTATTCAATTAATTTGTAATATGGAGGGTTATGAAAGATTGAGAGTGGGGGTGCAACGGATGGTTGAATGGAAGAGTATGGAGGGTTCTCCTATGTGTTAACGAATTATTGATTAGTGTGCGATACTATGAAAAGAAGTTTAAGGATTCATTATTGGTAGGGTGTGTAATATAAAGGAGTAGGTTTGAAAGTAATGGAGATAAGTAATTAAAGGTTATGATGTGAGTGATTTACTATGTTTTCTCTCTGCTTGCATGAAACAGAGAATGTTAATGACTTGAGTCGCGGAAAAACCTTTCTCATGTGAGAGAAATGAAGACATTATTCTCCATAACGTCTCTCCTGCCATAGTAAACCTCTTATTCTTGCAGGCGAGTCACACGTCGACATCAATCATGTGTTGATGGATAACCTGAGGAAATCATTCCGAGAGAGGAATCCTTCATGAGATGCGAATTACCGTGTGTGGCCCGAGTGCCATCTTCTATTTCAAGTTCGTTCGCGCGGATTGGGTGAACTGCGCATACTAGGCTGCAGGTGCTAAGTTCCTCTACGATGGTGGTTTAGCAATCTCTCCGCCAAAACAATATCTATAATCATGTACAGAGGGATCCTCGTCGAACTCAAGAGGTTAATCTGCTCTTATCAAAGGTCAATCATTGCCCTTCATTAGGAAGAAAGCTTAAGGAAGAATAGTGGCGAGAAGAACTGATAAATGATTGTGAAGCGCAACGGATAAGTGAGAGGGCTCTTTGAAAGATAATGGGCTCTAAAGAGAAAATAAATGAAACGAACACAGGAGTCACGTGGTGTTTAAAAAGGGGTCTAATTGATTCATAGTAATGCCTCTTTTGGTCACTATGATTGATACACGAGGTTTACGGGGAACAACCTGGCTTGGAAGATCTGAGAATAACAATGGGGAGTGAGCATAAATGGAATTACTGTTATGGAGCTGAAAGAGGTGGTGCGAGTGGTCAGATGCCTTGAAGATAGAAGGCAGAAGAGGAAGTGGCGGGGAGGGGGAATGAATTGGGCCACTGGGGCCAAGAATGAACCCACATGACGTAGATTGCCCTCGTGATCTTGTTGAAGTCCGTCTACGTTCTTCGGTTCCGTGGATAGCCTATGCTGTCACGAAGCAGACGAGTGTCCTCATAAAGATTATTTATAAGTGTAACGCAAATAAGCCTGGGCGGCGCAAAACTGCGTTCATTTATTTCCTTTCTACCAAGATGTCTCCAGTGCATGTCTCGGGAGAGACGTGTCATGTATGACGAATGATCGATTGCCATAGTCAATAAGCTTTTATATTTAACTCTAAAAATCATCTCTATATTAATATATATAATATATAAATATATAATATAACTTCTATATATTCCAATACAGTTTATAATATTTATATCATAAAGATGCTTATAATATAACATAAGTTACCCGCCCGTACATAAAGCATTGAGTATTATTAATAAAGAGAATATACAAGTCATATAGTACTAGTATATAAAAATCAAATGTATGCCTAATAAATATTCATGTTCAAACTTCAATTTATATTAAAACACCAGTAAATTACATTATCTCTCTAATTAAGAGGTGTTAAATAATATCCGAGAGTATATGATTAACGAACTTTTTTATTTGAGGAAATTAGCAATTATTTACAATTATCATGGGGTTTGATATTAAACTTTTTACAACCTCTATTAAAGGAGAGTTTATTATTCCTTTCTATTATTAAGACTAACAACATATTTAATTAAGCATTCTATCTATTATTAAACGGTTACCGTCTTAAGTCTCATATGCATCTTTCTTAACATCATATAACTCACAAGTATTACATATATATACCTTATTTCCACATGATCTTATATGGTATTATCCTCTTACATTACCTGAGTAGATCCTCTAACCTTAAATAATCATATATGTATATCTATAAAATCCCGTGTCAAAAACTAAGTATATATTAGATATAACTATAGTATATATATATATATCGGCACAAATATTCAACATATTATAATAATAATACTCCTCTAACTTACAATCATAAAATTACAATATAATCTAATTCATCACTTTAATTAGTATATATAATATATATACTACTATTAAATATAGCTAGAATTGTTAGTTATTCTTCTATCGTATTCGTATAAGGTACGCAATACATATATATACACTTAGAATTATTATTCCTTACACATCATCCTTATCACGTAAAATATACTCCCATATTATATATGCCAAGGGTTTCATTTTAAGTAATCTGCTGTACGTTACTAACGCTATCCAGAGGTGACCTTTTGGTACTTGAACATCTTCAGAGGTACTTTGTTACGTTGATCACACAACTCTCTGAAAACCTTCAGAGGTCCGATATCATATTCGTCGCATATGCTTTAAAATGTTTTATATAATACATATATAAATATAAATAAATAATAAATATAATTACTAATATATATATTATAATAATAAGGTATATATATTATAAGTAAATCAAACATTCTCATAATAATATATGATAATAATACCAGATTTAAGAAAGCTGGATATATTTTAATATTCCTATAATAATTTTATATTAAATATATATATATAATAACCAGATAAATTAGCTATAAATAGTTATTTTACCATCGAGACCTATAATTTAGGACGCTATTAAGTATGTCATACTCAATTATAGCTATCTATATTATATTATATAATATATCTGTACATTACAGTTATAATAGATATATTCCAACTTTTATTTGCCTGGGTTTCTAGTCAAGTTGCATAATATTGTTGGTATAATGTAGAATTTAATGACATAATATATACTTATATATCTATATAATATTAGATCTATTTAGAAAATTCTCCGAACTTAGTAGTTAAAGGGTATATATATAGTATTATAATATAAACTTTAAATAGGAGAAAGCTTATTTTCGAAAGTGGGAATATTGCAAAGTTGGCAGATGGAGCATCAGTTACAACACTTGGAGACACGTCAGTTTTGGTAACATCAGTGAGCAAAATAAAGCCAGGAGTGTCTGCTTCATTTATGCCATTAACAGTGGACTACAGACAAAAGTATGCAGCAGCTGGTCGGATACCATCAAATTTTCTTAGAAGGGAAGGAGCACCTACTGAGAAAGAAATTCTTACTAGTAGAGTAATAGGTATAACTATAGATTCATAGGTGATGGAATCTATTACACATTTTTTACATTTATAAATTTTTATTTACTCTATTATTAGACTATATTACTCAAATATAAATTGTAAAGGATAAAGTTAAAATGATCTTATTTTCATGTAAATATCTTTTCTGTTGACTTGAAATATAGTTTTTAGATTACTAACAAGTAGGGTTGGTCAATGCATCTCATTGGTGCAATGTGTGATGCTCGACCAATCCTTCTGGCAACTATCATTATTTAGAATTTCATTGGTTATTAAGACTTTTGTGTTAGTATTCAATATAAATGACATAATACATGTACAAAATAATTTTTATCAATATATCAAAATGGTTGAACTTAAGAGAAGAAAGTGTTTTGTCATTTCAAATATTAGTAAATAGAATGAATGTTTAAGAATTAGTTTTACAAGTTAAGGACATTCATTTTAAATGAATGAGTCACAGGAGATTTTACTCTCGATCATTGGAAATAGAATCTTCACTGAATTTATTCTTCACAATTACCTAAATCCTAATTTTCTTTTCAACTTTTTTCCAAATTCTTTTATTCACTTTTTCACTTCTATTTTTGATAAGAACTCGCTACAAGCTGGAGGTGGTGGAATTTTATAGAGAGCAGGACTAGTGGTGAACATAGGTCAAGTGTGTTTGGTTCGGTGGGACGATCCGGAATGTGTGTAGGTTAATTAATCAGCTTGTTTTAAATTGTATTGAGAATAATGAATGATTCGGCTTCCTCCCACTAAATCATACGAGAGGAAACCACAATTCTGTTTATTTGTAACATATGAATCCCCTAAATGCGCGACCTCAGTATTTTCGGTAGAGTAAGACTATAAAACAGTCTGAGCTCCACATGAGAAGTAGTTCAAGGTTAATCAAAAAAAAGCGCCTGACATCTGTTCTGTTTAGAGAACCGTATGCAGAAGCGAAAGAATTTGTAGCTAGAAGCGAAGAAAATTTTAGCCACAGAACTCGAACGTTAGGAGGATTCGAGTTCTACGAGCGTGTATGAATGGTTTATAATTTACATAGGCAACATACTCCCTTAACGGAAATTATAAATAAGTTATAGTTTTTGAATATACGTTATAATTCCCACTCATAAGCTATCTGGGTTTTCGACAAGAGCAATAAATTAGGTTTAGAGTTGAGAGGTAGTATTCCATGGATGCAGAGTTTAGAGTGCAAGCCATTGATGTTGGTAAAGTTTTCAGAAAGAAAGCCACAATCTGTGGCAATCCTGCTATATCACGCACATGCAATCACAAAAAAAACAAAAAAAAAAAAAAAAAAAAAAAAGACAGACACAAATAGACAAAAAAAAGGAGAAATGAGGAAATTTATTCGTGTACGCTAAAAACTAAATTTAAAACGATAAAACCCTATTTAGAAGCAATATCTAAATATGAATAATCCAGAAAGTTTAAAACACTCACACGCATCCACACGCTCTCACGAATTGGGTCAAAAAAAAAATACTATTGATCAACAAAAAGTCGATAATTGTGTAAATATTTAATAATGGCTGTCAAATTAGGTAGAATTTTTAACTCTAAGCCAAGTTTGGAGAAAGCTAAATCTCTAAGTTAAAAGGAAAAAGTTCGAGGAAAAAAAAAAATAGGCTTGGTAATAGCTATCTATATCGAACAAGATTTATTATAGATCTAAAAGTTTCTCATATTTTTCACGCAAGCCGCCAACAAGTAAGAACGCTACGGATTAGCCCGCCGATCTTACCTCTATCTCCCCCGGCCTCGCTCTCCTCGCCCGTCCCGTCCTAAGTATCGCCATTTTAGACCGATACTGATACCAATGACATCAAGAAATGGCCGATCTACCGATACCCGATACTATCGCTACATCTAATTAAGATATAAGGTTGTGTAGATTTACGAAAGGGAGCGAGGTGGTATATTTGCCAGAAGGACTAGTGGTGTAACTAGGTTTGTGTGTTCAACGAAATTGGTTGGGACGATCCGGATTGTGTAGGTTCCTTTAATTAGTTGCTCCAGAATGTTGATGAGAATACTGAATGATTCGCTTCCTCCCCACCTAAAATCAGTATGAAAAGACATCAATCTCTGTTTGTGTACATTGAATCCCCTAAATAGTCCTCATCATATTTTGGATGAGAAACACTATTTTTTTCGCGAGAATTGTAAAGGTAATCAAAAGGCATGAAATCTCTGTTCATGTTAAGACAAGATATAGCAGACGCACAAGATTTTGTAGTAAGAAGGAAGGAAGATTTTTAGCCACAGAACATCGAAGTTCGAGATACGAGATTCTAAAAACTTTTTCAAGGAGCGCTTACGTAAAGTTTAGGGCCAACTGTCGAGCCGTTTGAGGAAGTTCCAAAATAAGTTATGTTTGGATATTTACATCGGGTTGAGGAATGAATTTTTAGCCATATGCGGTCTCAGACAGAGCAACAAATTGGGTTAGAGTGTTGAGATTCGGTAATTCCATGGGATGCCAGCGTTTAGAGTGCAAGCCCAACTGATTTTGGTAATGCATAGAAAGCCTGCCTTGTGCAAATCTGCTATGCATACACGCACACACAATTATAGAAAAAAAAAGATAAAAACAATGAAAATGAGGAAATGGTTGATATAAATCTGAAAAGCCTAAATTTAAAACTGGAAATTTAAAACGCTAAACCCTATTTACAGTAAAATCTAAAATATGAATCCAGAAAGTTTAAAAACCCTCGCACACTTACACATATTTGGCGTTGAAAAAGAAAAAAAAATCTATTGATAAATTTAAAGAGTAAAAAAAGCAAAATCTGTATAAATTATAATAATGGCTATCCAAATAGGTAAATATTACGCTAAAAATCAAAGTTAAAAAGTAGAGGAAAAAAAAATATATCACCTAGTACGAGCTATATATATCGAAACTAGATTTATTATTTAATCTAAAAGTTTCTCATAAATTTTCACCCAAAAAGTAAGAAGTATCGGCCATTTTAACCAATGCTGATACTGTTACCCAAAGAAATGGCCGATACTGATACCGATACTATCGGTACATCCCTATTTCCTCTAAATTTCTTTTTTCTATTTTGTACATAGTTCTCAGATCTTTGGAGATTTCTTCAGGCATACCATTAATTAATAAATGCCCTTTTCAAGATATCTGAACAAATTTTTGCGCTTTTTGCCAATTTTCTAATTTTTGCCATCAACACCTCCATTGGTTCATTCATCCATTTCTTTTTGCAAAATTCCTCATAAGCTTTAAAAGAATTCATACCAAAAGCTTCTCTCAACTTCTTTTTAATTTCTCCAGCTGATTTTTTGTGTTCATTCATTTCTATGAAAACGAGCATTGTGTTACCCTCCAAAAGAATTGGAAAACTTTCCTCTTCGTTTTTTATATGCTGAACTTTTACTACCATTTCTTCTTTCTCAATCCAACCTTCTACATCTTCTTCTCTGTTAAAAGACTTTAACAAGTCCGTAATTTTCGCTCCTGTATTTGTCATGTGATTTCTCTGCCTGGATAACTTGTAGCAGGAACTTAACAGAAACACAAACAAAAATGACGAATGTATAATTAAGACAATCATAAATTACATAGACTGATTAAGATAATGATAATAGGTGTGAAGCTACTTATCTGATACACCTATAATAGATCTTCTGTGTATAGCTACCTAACAAAAACTTATCAAACCTGAACTAGAGGGGCTGAAATGAGACCTAACATTGATGGATCAAAAATGAAAAGTCTTGGGAGTTTTACAATTTGAAAGATACTTCGATCAGATCTGTTAATCAAGAACTACCAAATTTTGTTTTCCCTCTTCTTCATTATTATTTTTTTTAGAGTATATCCTGTGACTTTCATAAAAATCAGGGGTGACACCCCTCTGCTCTACTATTACTAAAAAAAAATTAATTTTTCAACATACCGAACGTAGCTCTACAATTACAGTTTTAATATATTTTTTTTATAAATAAGATCACATTTCTAGTCAACATTTCTTGGTAAAGAAATACCAGATGGCTGAGTTATACCAAACAATTAAGGCCTAAGTCTGATGAAAACACAAATATAACCTAGGCCCAACTTCTAGAAATCTCAAAACTAAATAGCTCCTAATCTCATGCTATAGGCCTATAAAAGTATATACTACCTAAAACACTGCAGTGTGTCATTTCAAGCTTCAGAAACCGGGTAGGACTATGAGAACTATAAAACTGACAACCTTACATAATTTCAAAGTCAAAAGATCATAGGCCATTCTGTACCATTCTATTACAAAGTTATAGGGTTTACAAAAACTTGTATAATAGAATGTCCTTTTTATTTTTTTATACAATAATTATTGGCACAATATGTAACATTCGGAGCGAGAGACTGTATGAATGTGGAGAGTGCAATGGTGGTATTATTTTCAGGTATGAAATGATATACGTGGAGCATGTTGAATACGAAATAAGGAGACCAACACAACACGAAAACTGTAAAGATTATATATATTTAATAATAGAAAGAAAAAAATCTCTAATTAAAATAATCACATTGTTGTCTCTTTTTCTGAAAGTCTATTTTTACTTTCCAAATTTGGAAGATATGTTTTTCTTTTTCTTCTTTGGAATATATTTTCAAATGTAACTATTTAGTTGGTTGTCAAATCAATTTAGTAACGATACTACGATTTATTGTTATTATCCCGAATATAACAGAGTGACTGCGAGCAGATTTCACCAGGAAGAGATTTATCCCACTCTTGAAACCAAAAACTGATTTTCAAACCAGTAGTAAAGGCACAGAGGATTACATAAAAACCACCAAAGTTGTGGAAAATCAGTTCAGATACACGACGTTTGAATGTGTGTAAGTCAAAGGAAACAAAAAATATAGAAGAAGGAAGAGCATTCCAGACCTTACTTGTAGATCACACGAAAGAATGAGCATATCATTGAAGTATTTGGTTAACCAGCTGGAAACAGAAAGGATAACACAGTGTAGGTAGGTGAGTCGCATGAACTCTTCTCAAAGGAGGAGGTATACGATTAAAGAGTTCAGAGGTAGCGTTTGTTATATTACTAATAATATAAGCTAAAGCAAAATGAGAGCATGTCAACAGTTCAGCCGTCAAAAAGGGATTAAAGAGATCATCAGTGAGAGCGGGATAGTGATAAGACAAAAAAGTCTTAAATTCATATCTCTCCTCTCTCTCTCTCTCTCTCTCTCTCTCTCTCTCTCTCTCTCTCTCTTCTCTCTTCTCTCTCTCTCTCTCTCTCTCTCTCTCTCTCTCTCTCTCTCTCTCTTTCTCTCTCTCTCCTTTATTAATACTAAATAAATAATAAATAAATAAAGAAATTGTGTATCTATTGGTCATTCCTTGAATTTGTTGTTTTTCAAAGCCCTAAGCCCTGACAGTTCTTGTAGATCTAGATAACTCAGCTTGTGGCTTTAGTTTATTAGCACTTACTTAAACTTAGTATGTTTTAAATATTAGATAAGGCAAGAGAATAGAGATAGGTTTAATAGTTGAAATATTTTGAAAAGAAATATAACGATTTACCTCCATAACTTAACATTTTAATTATTAATTTTGATTTTCACGAGGCAATTAGGGCCGTTATTGTATCAGTAATGAACTTTTTCTGATTTTCTTAGTGAAATTCTGGACAATTATTTGCAATAAGACACTCGTGATTTTGGTATACTAATTTTCTGGAAAGTTCATTGTGATTATAATATAGCTATATAGGAAACAAAAATAAAATAAACACAAAATAGAAGAGATATGGTATATATGTGGAAGTATATAATAGTGTTTTTATATCCTCTCTCTCTCTCTCTTCTCTCTCTCTCTCTCTCTCTCTCTCTCTTCTCTCTTCTCTCTCTCTCTCTTCTCTTAATATATATATATATAACTTCCACATATATCTCTTATAATTTGTTCATTTATTTTAATAATGTTTTAGTGGATTTTTTACTTTGCTTTGTTATAATTGCCCAGAATTCACAAGAGCATTTTTCAAAAGTTCTCTTACTATCACAAAAACGATTTCAACGTGTGCACGTGTTAAAAAAAATTCATAATAAAAAATGTTAATAAAAATGGGAAGGTAAGTTCTTTTCAAATTCTATCTATTTCAATCTATATCTATTCTTTTTAACTTCTACTAATCAATTTACCTACTAAGTTTAAGCAAGTGCTATTAACTACAGCCTACAGGCAAAGTTACTTAGGTCTTATACAGAACTATCAAAGAGCATCATTCTTTGAAAAAAAAAACAAAGGTAAGACAATTTTTCAATTTTTTTTTTATTTTTATACTTCTCTCTCTCTCTCTCTCTCTCTCTCTCTCTCTCCTCTCTTCTCTCTCTCTCTCTCTCTCTCTCTCTCATCTCTCTCTCTTCTCTCTCTCTCTCTCTCCTCTCTCTCTCTCTCTCTGTGTGTGTGAGTGTAATCACCTTAGAAATTCTATGCATAATTAATACAGGGAATGACAACACTTAAATAGAGGAAGCAACTGGAGTGATTTGAAAGAAATCCAAAAGCTTCTTTAGAAACTAACCTTTTAGAAGTTTGTTTATAAAAACTTATAAAAGTAGCGAAAATTGTAATTATTGGGTCTTACCTTTTTATTTGTTTTTTCGAAGTGATTTTACTCTTCGGGAAGTTCTCATTAGTAACTCTGCCTGTAATTTATATTACATACTAAACTTTATAGTGGTAAATTGATTAGTTGAAGGTAAAGAAGAATAGAGAAAGATTGATATAAGTAATGAAAAAATATTTACCTCTTTTGAAGTGAATAATTGATTTATTTTGAACCTTTGAATTTTGAACATGTGAACAGGTTGAACTCGATTTTGAAAGTAAAGAACGTGGAAATGTTTAACTAGTGAAATTTCAACAATGAAGAGTCAAATATTAAATGAATGAATAAAATAAAAATATATGTGGAAGAATATAAGGTTTTTATACGTTTTGTAAGAGTAACAACGTGATATTTCCAAGAAAGACCACGAGAAAAGGAAAGAACAAGAAATTTGAGGACAGAAGAAAGCTTGAGTTATGTACTTTTGAAAAAGCTGTTGTAGTTAGATCGAAGATATGACGACTAGATAGATTAAGGAATTATGTTTTTGGTAGTGGTAGCAACCGCGCTCTATTACAAAAAAATAATAATAATAAAAAATACGAGAAAGATGATAAACTAACTGCTTAAAAGCATTGCCGCCGAGTTGGTAATTGTTGGCCTGTGCTCTGGCTCATTATCAATTTAAATTATCCGACTCCGGACCCCTTTATTTAATAGTTAACATATTTTTACTCCAACTCCACTCATAAAAAAGTTTTGCTCCAGCTCCACCGAAAACCTTTGCGGCCTC
The DNA here is from genome assembly GCA_015478945.1 of Trachelipus rathkii. Lineage (NCBI taxonomy): Eukaryota > Metazoa > Arthropoda > Malacostraca > Isopoda > Trachelipodidae > Trachelipus > Trachelipus rathkii. Next base: position 17,930 of record JABUQX010038687.1, read on the forward strand.
GCAGTTACGGCTCTGTAGCCTTGGCTCCCAGGTCACTTTCCTAGCATCAACTAACTACGATTGTGTTGGAGGCCTTTCAAAATTAAAAGAGTAATGAATTCTGAAGTCACTTGAAGTCAACAGTGTAAGTGTTAATAGGTGTTGAAGTAATTGATTGAAGTTCATTAATGAAAAGCAGAAAAAAAAGAGTAGGGGATTTGACAAAAGATTGAAGAACACCACCATTACTGTAGCATAATTATAGGATGAACGATTGCATTCTACAACAGCTGCTATAGAACGATCGGAATTAAAAGAAATCAGAGAGAAAGTTACAGAAAAAAAGAATAGATAGTGAAGAGGAGAGCTTGGAGTTCAAAGCTATGTGCCTACTCCATCGAAAGGTTTTGATGTGTCCAGTCTTACATCAAAAGAATCACTTAAATGCCGAAGTGCAGAGAACAAAGAGTCAGAGAGAAGATAAAGCAGGTCATCCGTCTAGCGTTCTTTACGAAAATTATGCTGGCCATCTGAGATAAAATTAAAAGAATTAAAATGTTTCCAAATCTTCATGCTTAGGATAGATTTGAAAACTTTGGAAAGAACAGTTATTAAAACAATAGAACGGTGGATGAAAAGTTGAGAGATGCACACATTTTTGGGTGTAGGGTCAATGAGCGCAAGCTTCCGGCAGTAAGAAAAGGCCGAAAAGCAGAGAGGATTAAGAGTCAGAGAGAAGAGAAAGTAAATCAACAATGAGACGTTCATTACGGAAGCTTTGCTGGCGATCTGAGATAAGATTAGAAGAATTAAAATATTTTCCAATATTCATGCTTAGGATAGATTCGACAACTTTCAAAAGAACATATGTCGAAACAATAGAGCGGTAGATAAAAGGTTGAGGTGTGTCCCCATTTCTTGGCACTGAATGAATGAGCCGGAAAGAGAAGTCGAAGTTGATAGACGTAGTGATACAAGAAGTTTATCAGAGCTCTAAAGAAGATATTTTCTTGATGAGAAATGTACATTATTAGTATTTATTCACATTTCTTTCATTTCAAATTAGTTAATTATAGTCTTTGAGTTGAATTGTAGGCAGACAATTTCATAAATTGTATCAAAGATTGGTTGCATCCATGAATCATTGGTCTTTGGAGTTATGTATATGAGCATGATTAATATATATAATACTTAATCATTATGGACTAATTAATTCTGTACATTCCATGTTGATTTAACATTTGGGAAGGTTTTAAACAAGGTTGTGAAATCGGAAACGGAATTAGAGCCTTGGAATCACAGAATCGGGAACTCTTGGTGGATTGGAATCGTAGTCGAAGTTGGGCTGGAGAGTGTTTTATTAAAAGAGATGTGCAAAATCGTTCATGAGTCCAAACGACGAGTCGCCAAAGATATGTAAAAGAAGCTAGGTCAAGTGTTCCCTATTGCTTCTTTTAATTTCAACCACTCTAATTTTAAACAAAAAAATGGCAAAAATCATATGAAAGATTGGCTAAGCAATGCTACGAAAGCCAGGAATATTTTTCCATAGCCTGGCGAATCTGGCAACTTTCATATTGTCAAATGTTTGTTTAAAATTTGAGGTGATGAAGCTAAAAGAAACAATAGAGAATACTTGGTCTAGTTTTTTTTTGTTTTTTTTTATTTACATATCTTTGGTGACTCGTCTATCGAACTCATGAATGATTTTGTTCATCTTTATCTTCGAACCGGAATCGAAGTCAGGTTTGAAAGTCACATGTTCATAGCTAGTTGGAATCGGAACCGGTAATACTAGAGAAGTATACCATTTCACAGCTCTGGTTTTCACTCCCATGGAAATCTCAACCCAGCAAATGGCAATTTATTTTGCAATGAAGTAAAACAACAATTTGATTGCCACCTTTGAGCGAAGGTTTAAAACCATTTATCATATTTACTTTAATAAGAGGATGTAATGTTTATACTAAATTACCCACATCCAATAAAATCACTTATAAGGCTGGTTTACATTGGTCCAGTGGAAGAGCGAATGAACGGTCAAGTGATAAAAAACACGTTTACTAGTACTTGTACTAGTACTTGACCGTTA
>JABUQX010038687.1:27500-35259 GCA_015478945.1 Trachelipus rathkii
TTTCCGCAGAGATTCAAATCGACAGTTAAAAAAACCTAGGAAATTTAATAAGGAAAATTAGGAATAATATTACATAAACAATTTACGCTGTAATAAAAACACTTCGATTAAGATATTAAATATACATTTCATAATTTGGTTGCATGTATTGATTTTTGTTTACATGCTTTAGATTACATTCATAGAACATTTAAATAACCTTCTATTTAGATAATTTTCTCAGATAGTTAATATTTTTATCAGCATAAATACCACAATATTTATTTATTAATAAAATTACAAAACCTAGAGATTCATTACCTCCTCAGCTTTTGTCCCACGAGGTTAGATATTAAATGAGAGAGCTCTGCCCTCGAGCTTGTTTCCAACCAGAATATTTCATCATATATAAATGAGTAATAATTTGACTGTGAGAATAAATGTTCGGCTTTTATAGATTTATATATATATATATATATATATATATATATATATATATATATATATATATATATATATAAGCTCTATATATATATTGTATACGGCATATCTATATATATACAGAAGCATGCGTGTATATATATATATATTTTGTACACCATATATATATATTAGGTATGGTATATATATATACATAGAAATGGTATGTATATATATATATATTAAAACACTGCAAAAGGATACTAGTCTTTTTTCCTTATTTCTGACTAAAACAGATATCTTTTATACTAAGCGATAGGAGGGGTATATATATATATATATATATATATATATATATATATTATGCGTAACTACACAATCAGAAAATCACTTCCACTTCAATCGTCAACATTCACAACTGGTTGCTTTTATAGCGTCAGAAAGACTAAATTTCCTTTCGGGAAGGAGAAGGCAAGAGCCAAGGTGGGTGGAAGTAATGCGTACAAAGCGAGACATGTAAATTTGCGTTCGTTTGGATATCGAACTGAGGTACTGAGACGTGACAATATCTTAGTTTCAACGGACGTTTTTGATCGTTTTCAAGAGTAAGAAATCCGTTTGATTATGTTCTGAAGAAAGGGTTTATATATATATATATATTATATATTATTATATATAATATATATATTCATATACACCTTTATTCCGATAAAGGACCCCTCTTTTGTGAAGGAGTCTTTACCCTAAAGACTGTTTTCAATTGGAATATGTCACGTGAGCTTCAGCCGAAGTAATGGCTCGAGTATTTGGAAGAGGCATAGGAGGTCGAGGTAGAATGGATAGTCTCTGGGCTGGAGTTGGGGAACGGGACAGAGATCTAATCTGAACCGCACTATCCTGAGGTGCATCTTCAGGTGTTAGTTGTATTCGAACATTAGAAGTTGGGATTGCCTGAAGTGGGATGCTTTCAGTTGGATTCGATACTACTGGTATGCACTTCCTACAAAGGTATGTTCTTTTAGTCCAAACGAAGTACGCGATAACAAGAACCGCAAGGAAGAAGATAGTTCCTGAGGTTCCTCCTCCGATGTATGGGATGAATTTCATTTGTGGAAAATACGGGGTAAAAGGGTGCATTGATTGATTTAATTGATCTAGTCTTTGGTTCCAATGGATTTCCTTCAGAGCTTGAAACTTAGGAAATAGAACAGAGGAGATGTTAGGTAGAGCAACATGCGATAGAAAGTTGAACAGAACATGATCAGAGTGAGAGATCAAGGAAGAGAGTGTGATGTTCTTTTCTAGATGGATGGGATTTTTGAATTGAAATTTAGAAGAAATAAATGCACATCCATGAGGAATAGTAAAGACATAGTCATACACATGCTGTATGGAGTTGGGTTTCTCACATCCGATTGAAGCCCTAGTTTTTTCTGAAAAAGAAATAAGAGTGAAGTGTCCTAGAGTGACAGTATAGGGTTCTACAGGTTTGTACTCTGCAATAGGGCAGTGTGAAAAATCATTGGTAAAATTTAGGATGAGTGCTAACAAACAAGACTGATCATCAATAGAAGCTAATACTTGGGATTGAGGGCAAACTGCTAGTTGGCCTAAATGTCGACAAAGGTGATGTGCCGATTCCTTTAGATAGGTGTATTTCCGTTGACCGTAATTCACAAAGAAATAGTTGTTTGGGTCATTGTACATAACTCGAACAAGAGACTTGTTTAAAGGAAGATGGGTAGGAAAAGGTATAAGTTTATAAGAAGTGAATTTCTCCACTGAGATAAAAGGTATTAAGGTAATTAATTCATAAGGGCTAGCTGCAGATTGAATAGTCCAAGAGTAAGTCAAGAAGGATTGGTATGTTTTTGTTTCTAGAGGTATGACCGTATGTAGTTTAGTTTCTTTGTTCATTTCTAGAATGAAGGGTAAGAGGAATATAGGAGAGTAAAGTTGGGAGTTAGTAATTTTACTTTTAGCGAGTTGAAGAGAGGTTATCACCAATTGGTGAATATTGTGTATACTAGTTATAGCTTGCTCGATTAAATTTACTAATGCCCGGATACTTCCCAATTGATTTATAATATTATGCGTAGCACTTAGACTTGTTTGGAATTCAATTAACTTTCGTAGGCTATCCCTAAAGTTGATTAATGTGCGAGTATTTGCCTTTAATTGCTCTTTTAGTTCGGTAATGAGTAGGTTTGATGTAGAAGCGTAGTTTCCTAAGATGTTAATTTTTTTCCTAAGGAGCTTTACTTGTTTATCTGTAGCCGTACCAAAAAGAATGTTGAGGACGTCTCCTCCGAACTCAAAAGCAGCTCGTTTCTTTTTTGATCGTGCTGAGATCCAAGGTAATTCACTTCATTTAATTTCTGGGCAAGAACTTTTACTCGAATGGTCATAAGTTTAAATTCCCATTGGTGAGCCCTTTGTGTGATCGAAACATTCAGAAATGTGGCTTCGAATGTTGGTAAGAAGGAGTCTTTGATGTTGTTCACTAATTTGGTTGTTTTTATAACAGTTTCTTTTACGTCTGAGGGACATTCTAATGAAACGATTAGATCTAAATATCCTTCTATAAAACTCACTTCTCCGGTTCGGTATAAAACCAAACCAGGCAGAATCTTTGTTTCTTCATTTTCTTGTACTCTAATGCTTTGACATGTCGTTATGATGGTGAGTAGAAACAAGATCATTTTCCCGAATTCCATTTCTGAAATATTTAATCATATTGAAGTATTTGTTTTCAGAATAATTTCAAGGTCGCCTAAATAATGTAATTAAAATTTTTAAATTGGAATTGAGTAACTAATTAAGCAAATTGTTTGCATTTTAAACTTAAATGATTTCCTAATTATAAAGTTGTTAGTAAGATTCTTACATTTACTACCTAAATGCTTAACTATTCTAAGTTTTCTTTAACTTGTATTTAGTTATTTTAGTTTATTTAACTTACTTAAGATTCTTAACTTTATATTTAGTTACTTAACTTACTTAAGATTCTTAACTTTTAATTTTAGTTACTTAACTTACTTAAGGTTCTTAACTTTTAATTTTAGTTACTTAACTTACTTAAGGTTCTTAACTTTTAATTTTAGTTACTTAACTTACTTAAGGTTCTTAACTTTATTTTTATTTTTTATTTTTCTTTAAAGAAAAGGTTTTTCATTTTTCTTTTTTGTAGTATTTTTTATTTAAAAAATTGCGTTGTCCCCTCTCTGGAGCTAAAACGTATCCTTTAAAGTTTTTTGTAGTAAAAAAAATAAACAGAAATATAAATGATAAACAACTGTATAAGTCGAGATAAAACTAACATAATTCTAACGTTTCTAATCCAGGCTAAGGAACTTAAGCTAAACCGTACGGTGATTCTTAATCCATCTGATAAAAAAAAATTTTTTTTTCTTAATCCAGATTATGTTTTAAATACTAATTGACAAAAGGTATACGAGTGTATGTCCAACATTGTCCTAAAATTAAAGTTCATCTTCAATATTTGAAGTTCTAATCCAGACTAATGTACTTAAAATTAAAGTATCTTCTTAAAATTAAAGTGTATTCCTCGGAATTCGAAGAATATCTCCTTAAATCTATAAAATCTATTTGAAACAAAAGGATTTCTCCTTAAATTTACAAAAATATACAGAAATTGAGATGAATTAATAGCCGGGAGGCAGATAGTAAGTCTGACCGCCTCTAACTATTGTATTCAAATCCAATTTAACAGGCGGAGGTTTGACAGAAGTCTTCGCTATAGTCTTCGTATTGTCACTTGCCTCTGCTTGTTGTACAGCCTGTTCTCTTATCCTTGTTTGACTTCTTGTAATTCTTGGAGTAGAATCTCTGGGACCGGAAAACAAATTGTGTGGTTTGTAGGATGGGTCCTGTTTTCTGTCATCTCTGATGATTTCCTTGGGTGGTGATTCTACAACAGTGGGAATTTGATAGTGGCCATCTCTTTCAGGGACATTGGGAGATTTCTCTGGGGAAGGAATTCTTGGAGGGGATCCGCCGTAGGCTCCGTATATTTCACCTTCGTTTGCGGGCGGCTCCTGTGAAATTTCTCTAGCCGTAGTATCTACTGAAATCTCTTGCTGTATGGGGGATAAGGATGGTCTGAACTCTCTTCTTTGACCTGAGGGGTGAGAGGGTGTTCTTTGGAAGTCATTTTTAGGAGTGGAACAGATGAATTCTTTGTCAACACGTGCTCTTCCTGCGACTACATCGCTATATCTTCTTTCTACAATTCCGTCGTTCTGTCTCTTTTGTTCTACTACTTCATCGCTTGGTCTTCTGGTTTCCACCGGAATAGGTTCTTTGATGGGGGCTTGATAGCTTTCCCAATAGTTTCTAGTCTGTGTTGACTGTGGTGGAGGAGCTGGTGGCAAAATGTATTCGAACTGAGTTGACGGCTGTGGGGGATCTGGAAGAGGGTTGTGTTCACTCTGTGTCGGCTGTGGTGGAGAAGTTGGGAAATAATAACGGGAAGACGATGGTTCGGGTGGAGGAGAATAATCTTCGGCTTCATCCTCTGATTCTGAACCGATTCCTGATTCGCTTTTGGGCGCATCTTCATCTTTCTTCTCTTCGTCATCTTCCTTGGAGTTTAACATCCTTTTAACTTCATGAGGATTCCAAACTTCATCGTTCGTAAAGTCGAACCGTGTATCTGCAAACTTCTCAGCGGCAACTACCTTAGCATTGTCCACATGGACCGGAAAAGTCTTACCTGAACTTCTGCAAATTACCATCAATTTGTTTGGTCCTCTCAAACATCGGACAATATATGGCCCTTCAAACTTGGCACATAATTTTGAACTATGATAAGGCTTCTTGATTGCTCGGATGAAAACGTAGTCTCCGACTTTGAATTCTCTCTGCTTTGCCTTCTTATGTTGTTGCTCCAATGTTTTAGTTGTTTCTTTCTCCAACCTTTCTCTCGCCAAATCTCTTATATTATCGATCCTTTCCGTCAGCACATCCACCTCATCTGAAATGAACCTCATTTTCTCTGGTTTATTTACAAAAGGAGAAGCATAATCTTCCATTTCGTAAGGGACCCTTTTTACGTAACCGTGCAAAAGGAAGTGGGGGGATGAACCGATAGATCGATTGTAAGCGGAATTTATCGCGATTTGGGCGAAACTCAGATATTTATCCCAATCTTTGTGGTTGTCATTGACATAGTGTCGTAGGAAAGATTCGATATCAGCATTTATTCTTTCCACAACTCCGTTTTGGGATGCTTTGTAAGGCATGATTTCCACCTTTTTTATCCTCCAGGCCTTGCACAAGTCCTTAAACACCTGGCTTGTGAACTCCTGGGCATTGTCGGACACAAGAAGTTGGGGAGCACTGTGCCTACATATGACTCTCTCTTGCAGTGCTCGGGCAAATTCTTTACTTGTCCTAGTTTTACAAGGCACTAGTTCGACGTAACGCGTTAAAACGTCACGGAAAACTAGTATATATTTGGCTCCGGACTCGGTACAAGTGGGGAGTTTTCCAATACTATCGACGTGAACGCGTGAAAAAGGTGTGTAGGGCAAAGGCCATCTGTTTATCTCTGCTACTGGAGGTTTGTGACCTTTTACTCTAGCACATGACACACAATGGCTGCAATATTCTTTCACTAATTTTGCTAAGTGGGGAAAAGCGTATTTCTCCTTCACTCTCTTTTCTGTCCTTATAGGCCCTCCATGTCCGCTGCCCAGCGATGCATGGCATTGATCTATCACCGTGTAGATCATACTGTCGGGGACCTGGATGACATAAGGATCGCTTTGTGTGGCGTAGTATAAAACACCTTTAATAAGAATGTGTGGATAGGTCTTTGGGTTTTCCTTAACCCATTTCACCAATTTTCCTATTCTTGGACATTTTTCTTGTTCTTTTATGAAGGTTTCCCTATTCAATGGAAAGTCTGTTCGAGGTAAATCACCTCTGTTTTCCAACACAGCTTGCATTACAAAAACGTTAGGTGCTGGGTGTCTACTCAAATAATCCGGCGGGATATTTGTTTTACCTTTTTTATAAACTATAGTGGGAGAGAAACTGTTTACGAACAGATTCCATCTTGCTAGACGTCCAGTCTGTTGTTTGTTCCTGAAGATGAAACAAAGGGGCTGATTATCAGTGATAATGGTGACCTTATAGCCGAATACCGTGTTTTTGAACTTCGTCAAACAAAACACTACGGCCAGGCATTCCTTTTCTATCGTATCATAATTCTTCTCACTTGCTCTGAGTACTCGGGAGACGAAGGAAAGGGGTTTCTCTTTCCCTTCGTCGGTAAGCTGGTACAACACTCCCCCAATTCCGTAGTCACACGCATCTGTATTTACGAAGAATTCTTTGCTATAATCCGGAAATGTGAGCTGTGGTTGTACGACCAACTTATCTTTCAAAGTGTCAAATGCCTTTTGTTGCTTTTCTGTCCATACAAAGGGGACATTCTTTTTTACTAAATCATACAGTGGTTGTGCAACGACTGCGAAATTGTCTATTAAAAAGCGAAAATAAGAGAAGAAACCAAGAATGGACTGTGTCTCCTTGACATTCGTCGGAGGGATGAAACTTTTCATTGTTTCAACTTTCACAGGGTCAGGGCTAATCCCATCTTTACCTATCTTAAATCCTAGATACAAAACTGAGGACTGTAAGAAGTTGCACTTGGACAGTTTTATTCTCAAGTTGTTTTCTCGGAAAGCAGTTAGAACTTTTCTCAAATTTTCGAAGTGTTCGTTGACGTTCTTTCCTAGCACTAGTACGTCGTCAAGATAGACCTGTGCAACTGGTCCTAAAAGGTGATTTAAGGCCATGGTCATTGCCCTAGCATAGGAAGATGGGGCATTTCGGTGGCCAAAGGTCAAGCGGGTAGGACAGAATAACCCTTTCCTAGTCCTAAATGCCATTAGCTTTTGGGTCTCTTCCTCTATTTCTAATGCATGGTATGCATCGAGTAAATCTATCGACGTAAAAATCGTGTTTCCCCCGAGTGACGTAAAGATTTCTTCTATCGATGGAAGAGGGTAGACGTCCGGGACACTGTAGGAGTTGAGGTAGCGATAGTCAAGGCACACTCTTGGCCTTGAACTATTCTTTTTTGCCACTACCAGTAATGGAGAAGAATGGGGGCTGTAACAAGCCTTGATATATCCCTTCTCTAACGCTGCATCTGTGTAATCATCGATGTCCTGTAAGTACTTATGGGGTAACCGGTATTGTTTACGGAAGATTACTTTAGGAGCGTCAGGGAGTAGTTCAATTTTAAACTTCTGAAGCGGGCAGACCGGGACAGCATCATCATCAAGTGCTATTACATCATGGTAAGTCATCAAAAGATTAAGCAAGT
>JABUQX010038688.1:0-27500 GCA_015478945.1 Trachelipus rathkii
CAGGAATGAACTAGTTTAAAAAGGTAAACACTAAAGGAAATCTTATACCAAATAAGAAATAGCACTCCGAAGACAATATATATTTATGCCAAACTTCCATGTGTGTTGTGTGTGTGCTGTGTGTGTGTATGTTTGTGCGTTCATGTGTGTGTTATTTACAGAATCTTTGCCGAAATTGGAGTGCAAAGAATGGAGATGTTATTAGCATAAATAACATATTTACCAGTTTGGAATTTTGTGCAAGCAATGTTCAACATTGTCTAAAAACAGTTAGCTCTTTTTCTCATTATAAATACCAGCTACAAATATTCACAGGAAAAACATTTCACATAATTTGTTTATCTTTCATAATAAGTCTTCGAATGAAATTGCTAAATCTGAGGTGCCTCCACTTGCATTACGATACAAATCTGCAAGTATTATGGTGTAGCACAGCGTTTTTCAACCCAGGGGGGATCGTTGATCACACATACGGGGGGTCGCAGTGGGTTACAAAAAATAAAAACATTTAATGCACGAAAAAAAACATTATATTAATGCATTATATTTAAATGTTTTTATTTTTTGTAACCCACTGCGACCCCCCGTATGTGTGATCAACGATCCCCCCTGGGTTGAAAAACGCTGTGCTACACCATAATACTTGCAGATTTGTATCGTAATGCAAGTGGAGGCACCTCAGATTTAGCAATTTCATTCGAAGACTTATTATGAAAGATAAACAAATTATGTGAAATGTTTTTCCTGTGAATATTTGTAGCTGGTATTTATAATGAGAAAAAGAGCTAACTGTTTTTAGACAATGTTGAACATTGCTTGCACAAAATTCCAAACTGGTAAATATGTTATTTATGCATAATAACATCCATTCTTTGCACTCAATTTCGGCAAAGATTATGTAAATACACACACACACTCGAACGCCACAAAACATGACACACACACAGACACACACACACACACTTGGAAGTTTTGGATAATATAATAATTGTTCTTCGGAGTGTTATTCTTATATTGTATAGATTCCTTCTTTGTTTACCTTTTAAACAAGTTCATTCCTTGTTCCAAAGTTTGAATGTATTTTCGTTCCGTTTTTATTTATTTTTTATTACGATTTTATCTTTTTTATTCTTACGGAATATTTATTTCTATCGACTTTTTATATATAATCTTTTTCAGTCTATTTCACCTTTTCTATTTTCTTGTTTATTTGAACACCTTTTTAATATATATATATATTATATATAATATATATATATACTATTATATATTATATTATATATACTTATATATAGTATATATAATATATATATATAATTATTATTTATATATGGTATATTATATATTATTATAATTATAAGTATTATATATATATAAAAATAGTCTCTAGATATACATATAGATATAAATGTTTATATAAAAAAAAATTATATATTTTTTATATATATATATATATTTATACTTTATATATATTTTATATTTTTTATATAATATTTTTTAGTCATTATCACTCGTTTTATTTATTTTAATATTATATAATATTTTATATTATTTTATATTTTTTTATTATATATATTTTTTCTAGGTCTATTTTCACTCTTTTTATTTTCTTGTTTTATTTGGAAGTTTACCTTTTAATATATAATTATAATATATATTTATATTATATAATAATAATATATATATATATAAATAGATTTTTCAATTATATAAAATATAATATAACAACATATACATTTAGATAGATATAGATAGCGTTATAATATAAATTTGCTTTTTGTCTGTTTATTTTCTTTATCACTTATAAATTTAATATATAATTTATTCTATTTATTTATTTTTGATTTATTTATTATTCAACTTGTTAGATATTTATATCCGAATATTCGTATTAAATTTTTTTATATTCCTTCTTCTTCTTCTTCTTTTCTTCTTCTTCTTCTCCTCCTCCTCCTTTCTGTTTTTTTTTTCTCTTTATATCCACTCCAAACACCTTTTCTTTACTCCATACTTTCCCCACATGGCAATGGATGGATGCGTTCGAAATTCATTCCTTAATTCGTTTCTGACTTCGTCTTCTGTTCGAATTAGGGAAGAAAACTTTTATTTTAAAACAGGAGTCCATGCATACTCGCACACACAAACACAACACACCTTTACGCTTAGAATGTATATAACCTAATTATTATTATATATATTATTTATATATATATATTATAATATATATATATATATATTTATAATATATAATATATATATAGTGAAATACTCTAGAGAGGTATGCAACTTAAACGCAACAATTATTGGTATATTTCAAATGGTCCTAAGTGGGTTGAACCCTTACCCTTGAGATGGTAACACTCTGGAGTACCATCGTCAAGGGTAAGGGTTCAAACCCACTTCAGAACCATACAAATTATATATATATATATAATATATATATATATATATATAATATTACTTAATATATAATATTTATATATATAAATTATATATATATCTAATAACAACAAATGTAAACCTTTATTAGATATATGATATAACATTTTATATCAGCAAAATGTTCAGATTTTTCTTAACAGGCCTTATATAATATGTATTATTTTATTTTTATGTATTTATAACATGGTATTTATTTATGTACAGTATCTGATTTATTCTATTATATGTAGTTTATATGAAAGAGCTTAAATAAGAAGCAGAACTTTATTATTATTTTGGTTTTTTATTAGTATTATTATTAATAATTATCATTTAATTTATTCATATTATTATATTTTATATTCATCCCGTACTCAATCCTTTCCACCGAGCCAACACAATATAACGACTTATCTATACCACCCACTCTATATTTTTCACCGTTTCCTTATCATCATTTTGTTTCATGGTCACCAGCGAGCAATTCAATGTTGCTCTTTCATTAATTAATCCATTCATACCTCTCTACTTTCAATTATCCTCAACATTGTATTCCTCTGATATTTTCATAGTATAGAATTCATGATTCTCATAATCTAATTATTTCTCAGTCGTATATAGGTATAATAGAAGAGGAAGCACGCTTAACTGCTCATGTAGTCACGAGCTCTTTCACCGATGCATGCGATTAACATTCTGGGCAAAAGAAGTGGCGTAGTAGGCAGCCAACCTAACTACCACCGTCCTAGTTGTCTTCTTAGACACGTAGGATACGATGTGTGGGCATGACTCCTCTGTTTGCCTAACGTATATGGATATAAGGTGATGGATGTCTGCAAGATGATGTCTAATGAGAATGAGTGTGGATGATATGAGTAATTGCGTGATATATGGGATTAGTCTATTTGGTGGGAGAACATGTGGGGGGGAGTAGAAGTGCGCATACGAGAAGTCGACACATTAGCCTTGCGGAATGTATAGGGCGATTACCTAAGCATAGTATACTTTTTGATGTTTATTATATGATATCTTATCGGTAGTATTACGTCTAAGTTGAGGTTAATATGGGGTGATACTATATACTATATAAAATCTTATATATAATATTATATTATATAAATATTATATTATATATCTATATGAATTATATAGATATTATATATATATATTATCTTATATATTAATCTTTTATTATATATATAGATATATATATATATAGGGGTATAGTTTAGTAGGGGGGGATAGATCAGTGGATAGGTTATGTGAACGTGTATTGGGGTGTTATAGAGTAAGATAGGTATAGTTTTTAATATTAATGGATGATTATATTATATTATTATTTATATTATTCCGTGACTCGTATGTATTCCTCGCTACTTCATCCTTCTTCATGTTTATCTCATTAATATGATTATTATTTTATTATTATGATATTATTATTATTGATTATCGTTTAATAAAATGTAGTTAGTATTATTATTTTTTATAGTATACTCATTGAAATTTTATTATTCTATATATACTATTTATTTGCTAACATATCCTATTATAATTATCCGTTTCCTATATTATGAGTCCTCCATTTTATTTTATACTTCTATTATTATTGATATGATCGCCTTCTCTAACTATATATTGCATAATTACCTGATTGTTCAATTAGATCGCGCCATATTTTAATCGGTACGAAACTTTGCTCGATGACTTTCGAGCGATTTTTTTAAAAAACTATTCGCCCCCCATATTCTCTGCCTCGACTCACCCTCGTTCGAGTTAGCATTCCGTCTCATCACTACAATTTATCTCCCCATTAATATTTATATATCAGTTTCCATAATTACATATATTTTACATCATCCCTATTGATATACTACCTTATACTACGTTAATATAGATATATATGATATTATTGTAAGTCATTTTATGTAGATAATCATTAGGATCGACTCACTGATGATTAGTGTTTCTAGAACTAATTTCATATATAATATATATATATAATAGATATTATATATGGACATTTTGTACCGCCAAGTTGACTGATGAATTATTAATATATATAATAGATTTCCGTGAATAGTTGTGGGAGAGTAATAAGATATTCCTCAGTTATATGTTAGTGTGATGTGATGTTAGGAGAATGCTCGAATAATTGATAGTGTTAGTTGGTTATTATGTTGGCATATTCACATCGTACTCTATTTCATGGCCAGGTTAAGTTTGTTTAATGAGCTACTCTAGATCTCTTTATAATTGCATGTGCCTCAGATTACGATCTGTTAAATTAATTTCATTACTTCCTACTTTAGAACATCCACATTACTTCTTATAGTTAATCTAATATTATAAGCTAACTCTTCATTATGTGTCCAGATTTGTTCGTTTCCTATTGTTCCTCTCAACTTATTTTTTGGCCAGCTCTCTTTAATACTTCTCGAAAATCTGTCTTACTATTACCTTGACTACCTCAATAGCACTATTATTCGCGTCCATACTATAGTTATATTTCTCCATTTATTCCTAACTCTTCCTCTCCAATCCAATCCCGTCCCATATTACTACTTATGTTCTTAACGTTACAACAACTATTGATTTATTATTATTATTTATTATTATTATTATTTATTTGATATTTCTATTATATTATTATTATTATTATTATTATATATTATTATTCATTATTTTATTATTATTTATTATATCTATTATATAATTATATATTATATATATTATTACTTGAAAATGTCAGTATATCCATCTCCTGCTCTTGCTGCAACGTGGAATCCAGACTTATAGACTAACATTCTCAGGAGGCCCTATGATGGCAGTTAGACGGGATATTTCATTAGCTGCCCTCACACGTGAGTGGTTTCATAGTCAACTCTAACACATATAAGCAGCCTTTACACACGATGGTATCAAACAGGCTAATCTATGGTCCCCAGGGGTACGGCGTAGCATTCAGCTGATGTTCCAGACATCACTGTTCCCACACCCTTCCACCGTATTTGTCTGGTTTATTTCCAGCAGAACTAATTAGCGGAGTCCATGGCGGTGAGCAGAAACAAAGAAACATCAGACCATCCACTGTAGGGGGTAACTATTACACATAATTCGGTATAATCCAATTCTCGAGCGCGCTCCAGGTGCTGATTGTGTGACGATACTCGACCTGAAACCGCTTTGATTTCTGCTTTATGCAGATAGTCCTGTCTTAGTTACTAATGCTGACTCAGCACACATATTGTAATTTGTTGGGCCATTACCTCCCTGATGGTGTTCTGGGATACGAAACGGGTGCACCGATGGGGAGCCAAGTCAGGTGGTATTAAACACGGTGTAGGTGTTCGGTTGTAGCTCCATAATAACCTATCCCTACTGTACTGTCTGCCTAGGGACATTTTCCCTGCTATGAATTACTTCATCCATTACTGCCTCGGAGGTTATTCCTCTGTGAGCTTGGTCTCATCACTGTTGGTGTAGAGGTATATGCTTGTATATAACGCCTAAATACTTACGGGTGGACGGTCAAACCCGCTCATTGGCCGGTAGGTCTTCACTCTAAGTAGGGAATTCGCCTTAATGTGAGTAGGGTCTTGGCTTGGTGTGTCTGGTCATACCAATCTCACACTTAGGGATTCTTTATGTAGCTGAATAATGCGTCGTTGCTGATTCCATTGTTTTCTCTACTCTAAAATGTCACTCTTCAACAGTTTCGATTCATTTCTTTAGTGAGTTGTGTAATCCTCAAAATCTTTTGCTTTGATGTTTTTTTTTTTTTTTTTTTTTTTTTTTCTGTGTTATTTCTTCTTTTTTTTCCTTATTTACGGGAACCGTATCTCTTAATCTACAAGTGCAAACCTTCGTGGACATGCCCTTAAGAAGTTATAATTACTACTGACATGGCTCCTGAATACGGAATATTGAACCAAAGACAAACGCCAACATTTACACGTCATCTCCATCTATGATCTCGACTATCTCGTATGTATTCGCTTGAAGCCACATATATCATTTGAGGAGAGATCTGAACATGAAAAAAAAAATTGGCTTAAATAATATCAACCGTCTCTGTCGAGTGTTACTCATATAATCGTTCCGTAATAGGATTTCACCATTCCTCGACTTACATTTCTATGTATGTAAGAAAACTCTGAGGGTTAGTCCTAAATGGTTGAAGCTTTAGTTCGTAATAAACATAATATATTCAACCCTGAAGATTAAATTTCATTATTTATTTTTATTATTATTTATGATTATATGTATTCTATATATATTATTATTAATTATTATATTCATTCTTTATATCTTTAATTTTGTCGTGATATAGATAATTACTTTATAATATATCTGAATATAATTGGAACTCCGCTAGTACGAATACTTAAGAAGTATTATTTGATTTATACAGATAATATATATTTTTATTATAGAAATATATTTATTTATATTTCACTAAATTATTTATCTTTGTTCTTTTATTGAGCAGTGTTTTATCAATAATTTTTAAATACAAAAGAATATTCTTTTTTAACAACATTTTTGTGATGACTTTCTTAAATAAATTATGAAAATTTTTTATATTATTATGGGATATTTGAATAACTGGAAATTTACTGCGTAAATAATCTCGCAGATACCCAAGACTATTGCATGTTTGAAAAATGATATTGTTGCATCCGACTTCTTTGAGTAGTAGTTGTTAATTTATGTGGAAATATGTGCGCGTGCTAATCGTTTGTATTGTCAATAAGATAACAGTTTACGACCTAAGTGGTGAGAAATTTAAACAGTAGTGTTCTAGTAATTTGAATGTATGGTTTCCAATCATTCAAAGCTCTCCTCTACAAGCCAACTTATTTCTAGATTTTTTTTAGAAAATAGCGCCATTTGGTTACTCAAACCCTAATAGGTCTACGTTGAACCAGTTTTATAATGCTTACTATTCTAACTATGTTTCTAGTTTTATTTTCCGGATATTTTTATTTTTTTAATTTTTACATATTTTATTTTATTTTATTTTGCTTTATTAGGTCTTCGAACAACAAGTTATTCCCCCTCCAGTTAATCAGAGTTATTATGGAAAATACCCGAAGATCCCCTTGGTTTATCATGGTTCACCTCCATTGGTAATGAGGTATCATGACTAAAATATGGAATTTAGCCAATATTTTACGTTCTTAAATATATTTAAAAAGGATTAGAGATAAAATGTACAAGGTGATGGAAGAGAAAGAAAGATTATTACTCTATTGAATTTTAAAATCTTTACTTTTGGCTATTATAGACTTTTTATATCTATTATATTTTCATAGTTAATTCTCCATTGGACCATAAATTCAATAATATGTGACTTGCTATACTTCTTGTGTAATAATAGTGATATCTATATATATATTATATATTATATAATATATATTATATATATATTATTATCTATTTATAATATTATATTATATATATTATATTTTATATATATATATTTAATTAATATATATAAATTTAGTATATTATTTTATATATATATATATATATTATATATTATATATATTATATTAATTATTATATATTATTATATAATATAATATATATATATATATATAATATATATTATTTTTTAATTATATATTGTATTATTATTATATATATATATATTATATATATTATATTAATATAGAATGACATAATTTACTTAATATATATTATATATATAGTATATATATTATATATATTATATATATATATTATATTAAATTTATATATATAATTATAATAATGATATATATATTATATATATATTATACATATATTATATATTTATATATTTATAATTATTATTTTTAATAATTATATTTTAAATATATATGTTAAATATTTATATTTTTTTATGCAACTTATATTTGTGCCCCTGTGAGATTTGATGCATATACCCTTCTGATACTACATATTTCCACAAGGAAAATATAAAAAAAATGATGGGCTTGGACCCAATTGTACTTTTGTGTGTTGTGTATTTGTACATTTTACATACTTTTACATAGAGAGGTGTGTCTATACCACGTGTAATAGTGTCCTAAATGCGTGAAAGAGCGCAGTATATGGTGAGTCATACATTATAGGCTACAGCTAGTATCTGTAGACGGTGTGACCTGGAGTTAAAGATAGGCCTAAAATAAGTCAGATATTATTAAATACTACTATTACAGTTCATGAATAATGGCGCATAATTACAGACGTTAGCTCTTGTAAGCTAATACCTAGATAATAGAGATGTAAATGCCTGTGAGTTGAAGGGAACTCTCTGTTTGAAGTTATTATAATGGTGATGCAGCTTGATAACAAGTGTTACTGATTAATTATTTTGAGATTATGTTGTAATGAAAGGAATGGAGATATAGGCAGATGATTGTAGTAGAGATTGTAATTGGCAGGAAGGTGACTGGTGCTATATAAATCGCTTGAGTGGTGTGTGTGTGATGTAAGACTTAAGAGATCAGTTTGTGTGACCTCTAAGGCTTCTCTACACTGGGTTTGTTGTACTGTGTGTTAGCCTATAGTAAAGAGTTATCACGATTTATATGTTCCTACTAGGTTTATTACAAGGTTTAGAGATATGCTATTAGTTTAAATTGGTGTAGTTCAAATACGTTAATGAAGGTGTAAATGGACTATTATAGGGGGGTCGTAGTTATGGCTTGTTAGTGGAGGAAGAATTGTTAATATAATGAGTGTAATAGTATTATTATAGACTGTTAGATATTAGAGATGTTTTGGTGGTGTAAGAAAGTAGTTATGATTAAAATGATGTGACTAGTCAAACTATCAAGATGTTTTGGTAATTGTGATATAAAATGAATATATAGTAGTACGGTTTGATTCAGTAGCGATGATATGTTATGAGTGAGTGTATGTTGGATTTGATTAGCTGATCTGGAGACAGGAAAAAGTAGTATGAGTTATTGTATAAAGGAATTGCTCTGGAGGTAGAGAAATGTGAGTTTGGCAAGAGCCTAGAAGAATGAGTGTCCTATAATAGTGATGTAGTTATGAGTAGTGATGGTTTTCGTGAGGGATGGGTATGGTTTTGACCCATCCCTGGGCGCAAGGTATAGTTATATAAAGTAGTAGTGATTGCGGCTGAGTAGTTCCATCTGCTCGCACTCGTCGTTGGTTACCCTTAAAACACAGTTCTAAGTGATGACATAAATGCGATGTATCACATTTTATTACTCGTGGTCAGTGTCTCATCTATATAATTATATAAATTATAAAGCGTTGGCCTCGAAGGCTTGACTGGCCTTCTGTTTTCGTTCAGCACATTACATTGTGATTCTTCTGCTTTTCTGTTTCCGGTTGCTGGCCACGCTACCCTCCCCGTCTTTGGAGAGAGGTTAGATGGATTGATGATGAATAAAATACTTATTATTATTAAAATCACAGTATAAAAGGTGTTCATCATTAATCTCACCATCACACACATATTAGAAATTATATACTTATATTAAATTATATATATATATATATATAAATATTATATTATAATATTATTATATTTATATTAGATATTTAATATATATATATATATATTTATAATATTATTATATATATATTAGATAGTATTAAAATATATATATTATATATATTATAATTATTATAATTATTTTATATAAATATAATAATATATATAATAAATAATTAATTATAATATGAATTAATATAATTTATTATTAAAATCGTATATTATGATACGGGGTTATAATAAGTGTAAATAGCAAATCGTGAATTTATAATCATGAAACATACATTGAAAAGGCTTTTTCACGAATAATGAGGCCTACTTAGACCTAATATGTGAAAATCATTCATTTCATATTTCTATAATAAAATCGTATATTAGGTAGGATATGTAAAAGATTAATAGCCTGATTGTGATAATAAAAAAAAGTTGTGACGTATACTTGCGCCGATTTCTAGTATAATTATTTACTTTAAACATAAATTTGTCCTTATGTGAGTACTGTATATATTTGATTTCATTTGCGCAAAGATACACAGGGGATTGTAAAGGATAGGGGTGGAGAATTGCATCCTCTCTGGATAAAACAGACACTCTGGTATTTTCTGTGAGACTATAATTAATTTCTCTACTCCCATATAGGTTTCATATGCTTTTGCCCGATAGATTTTTTTCTCATTTATGTAAATGAGGATGATGTAAAGAAAGATAAGTTAAGGAGTATAAAGAGCTCGGATGGTGAATGATGACTCAGTTCGCTGCTGCGGCAGACCACATATTGTCACCCGTATTGTGATTTATAGTTTCTATTGGATATGTGACGGGTGAGAATATAATAATTTATAATAGTTAATTGTTGATGTAAAAAATTTAATATTAAATATCTTTTTTAGCCAGATGTTTCTTTTTTAATTTAAATTTTTTTTTGATTTAAATAATTATAATTAATATAATTAATAGATAATAATAATTAAATATATACTGCTGAATACTAACTAAACTTGATACTTATACTTTTTGGTCATATCTCCTCGATGTGTTGAATACTATCCGGGGTACTGACCTGCAGACATATTTATCGAGTCGAATACTGTTTTGTTCTTCTGAGTTTTCTTTTATTTTTACTTTTTTTATCTTTTCTTTTTCAGCTGGTGCTGTGGTGTCTCATATCAAATATTTCCTGTCAAGTTTTCATATAAAATTTGGCTTGTCCTCCTTATTAACTGATATTCGCGTTACGTTAGGGGGGTTATTAGAGTTGTCGCAATGTGATCGAGATAGAAGACCTATTATTGAAAGTATCTGTATAAATTAGACTTAATAATATTAATGTGCTTTTTAAAAAGTCGCTCATTACAATAAATACATCTATTTTTAAACATTCGATATTATATTATTTGACATGCATATATTAAAATAATGGATCTTATTGTCTTAATCTCTATAGCTCTATATTTAGATATGGTAAATTATAATACTATATTAATAATAATTTAATGATAGTTTATAAAAAGGAATTATTGTCTTATATATTTATGGTATACAATTAGTTATGGTATACTATTATATTATTAACTTAATATATATTAATATATATATATTATTATAATATATATATTATATATATATATATATTATTATATATATATTATAATTAATATATATATATATTATATATATATATATAATTTTATTATATATATATATTATACTATATCGTATATATAAGGGTGCCAAATATTTTGTCATTGGGGACCTCAGCTCATTATAAATTTGGATTAGTATAACTACAGTTAAGCTAACACCATCCTCTCATTTCTTTTCATATACAAGTGAAAAATAGATGCCCTCCATATATTCAAGGTGACTTGACATAAAGTTTTCTGAGAATCTACGTGGGGTATAGTATTGTATCGTCAACTAATTTACTCATGATTATGATGATTGTTGTAAATTCACTTGACTTTAAAATGTCATAAATATTCAGATTTAACTCCGCCACCGCATCCCTTGACCCATAATTACTGGAAATATAATAAATTATTATATATATTACATCAAATATTACCATAAAAACAAAAGAAAATATGAAATACTTTCTAAAAAAAAAACAGTTTAAATTACCTCAATACAAATACTGTTATTATTCAATGGTGTTCATTTTACCGGGTAAAACAAACATAAAGTATATTATAGGTGAGTTTCTCATATAGTGAAATGTTGATGCATACTATCTTTACTTATAAATTAGTATAGATTTTTAATTTTTTTTCCTATATAATTTATCTTATATGGTGTTAAAATAATTAATCTATTTATTATCAAAGATTGGCGCAAATTCTGGAGTTTTCTTTCTCATGTAAATTCATCGTTCGAAGAGAAATAATAATAAAGACTTTACCTTTATTAATAGTAGTAAAGTAATGTGGTAATTAGATTATTTCAATTTGTTATATGTAGAATTTTTTATATCATTATGGTTAAATAGTACAAATAGTATTTTATTAATTAGCCTTTATTAGCACGGGAGCTCTGAACCAGATGACAAGATGCTTAGATAAATGTGGTCATAATCTTTTATAGTTATATTTAATTTATTATATTTATAATGTTTCATTATTATATCTGTTCTGTAAGAATCTTTCTTCCTCTAATACACTGGGTCTTAATAATTTTAGTTTTCTTTTTAATTTTTGAAAATAAATAATATTGTATAAATTTCAAAATTGGTATTAGTTGATGGAGCAAAAACTGCAAACGAGAATTAATAGATAGGGTTGTACAAATTAATTAGTAAACTCAAATAAAGAAATTTTTTTATCCTAAGGAGCATTTTAAATATCTAATCATAATACTCTTTGACTTTTATCTTTTAGTCAAATTTTTCAATGACATAATCTCAAAATGACTTGAGTATATTTTCCTATAAACATAGTGGCTTCAGTTTAATATTCTGTGATAATGCTAATTACGTATTTATATCCTTCTCTGCTATGGTTATAATTTTTTGAACGCTTTAGCTTATGTAATTTCGATATATTTTTTTTAGAAGACATCACCTTATATCCCAATAAAGTGTATATTAATCCAAATTTAATTCTATGACTTTGCATTCATAATGAAGTAAGACAAGCGCTTTTTGTAATAAATTAGAGTATTTACATTTTATTACGGTATATATTGATGTTTATGATTTTCATAGTCAGAAGGCTCTAAAGTACTGCTTCTATAAAATTTGCATTCTAATAGAGGAAACTCTGATCACTTTCACTTACTGAGCATTGTCGATATAGAGGTTAGGTGCTAAATATTTTTTTACGACATATATTCACTATACTGTTGAATGCACTTTATATTAATTTTCTATTAGAAATACTAATTTGGGAAAGATCAGATAATTTTTTTGTTCATATCTGGAATACTTTCTTTGATAATATTTGTAAAATCGTTACACCATCACCCTTCTTTTCTTTACGCTGGTGACGTAACGTGTTTTAAATAAGAAATCTGTTTTGAATGACTTAAAAAATATTAATGGAAAAGAATTAAAATATTAGAATACTTATTAAGTTTGTATTCCTTGCTTTGATATGCATGATTCTCAGTTTTAGGGTTTTTTTGTATTATAGTATAGAAAATTTTAGTTACTGCGCGTCATTAACTGAAATTAAGTTTTATAGAATATTATAAGGTAGCTATTGAAGCACTTTATTTAGGTTATCAATATAGTAATAATGATTATCGAACAATCTTAAACGGGTATATTTACGTTCACTATATTGATTTCGTCATAGTACTAGCCACTATCTCCAGAATACATGTTCATTATTTAATTAACTATCTTCTAATGGGACGTGGATAAAGCTATTTATGGAGGTGGTTTGTTAGTTTCAGGTGATTACCCCTCAATTGACTGCTATTGTAGAATATGATAGTCCTCACAAAAGCTGGTAATTAAAATTAACTATAATATTTGTGTCCAAAGGTGATTTTTTTTAAGTGTCTTTGTTATATTTTTTTCCTTTCTTTTTTATCTAGAAAAGCTATTCACAAGTTTTTTCTGATTTCATCAACTTAAATGTCTCGTAAGATGTTCACATATTGTGTAGATAGGGTTTGTAGCTCAATGTGGACGGGACTAACAAAGGACAAGGTGTTCTAGCGTTGGCTCAGAGTAAAGATGGACTAGAATAAATTTTTATTACATATATAAATCACAATGGCACCTGCATAAAATAAGGAATTAGAATTAATAAGAATTTAATTATAAATAAATTAATTATAATATAATTATTCAATTATTAAATTGAATGAATATAATAATTATGAATAAATAGAGATAATTAGAAATAATTATATATATATATAATGCCAAATAAATGAGAAAGCAGGTTTCCACAAAACATAAAAAAAGTTAGTAAGAGGAGATAATTATAGAGATTTATAGGGTTTATATTTTAGTAATAGGTTAATTAATAATTAATAAATATATTAATAGATATATGTATGGATGTATGGATAATTCTATTTATAATAGATAATTGGGGTAATGGTATGAGTATAATATATGATTAATTAGAATATAGTTAGATAGGAATTGGCAGATGTTAAATGAATATTATAGGTGATAAAAGGTAATTCTTTGACTTTTTTTGGAATTTGATTGTTTAAAAAAATGATAGCTTTTATTTAAAACAAAATCATATAAAATTATTAGTGGATTGATATATGACTCTAGTATTAATGTAATATGTAAAGTTATTAAGGTGTGGGGGTTATTATGATATGTTTTTGTAGACTATAAGGTACTGGGTAGATACGTCTCCGTGTAATATTACTAATATTTTATGTAAAAGGTGGGTACTTGGATTACTATAATATATTCAGACTAGCGTGGATGGTAGTTGGTGTGTTCTTTAAATTATTAAATGTTTTGTATTGATTTCTTTGTCATTTTGTAATTGGGTGTGCGGTATATCATTATTATGAGGTAAGTTCTCTTAAATCCTCCTGATTATTAGCTTAGGGAATATGGTGGTTTTTTAAGTCAAAGTGGATAAGTTCTGGCCTACGAATTATTGTGAGAATGCGAGCTGTGAATATTTTGAGTATTATCTAATGAATTATGCCAGCTTTATGCTGGTATTTATCTCAGCCGCCTCTCTATCTCTCTGAAATGGTATGGTATAGACCATATTCTAAGAGAGGGATTTTTGTTTTTCCAAATTATAGGGTGTTGGAAAGCAGATCAAATGGCAATCAATCTATTGTTATTCGATTCATAATTTTTTCTACTAAATAGATTTTCAAGATATAACTTATTGGATTAATAGTAGTCAAATTCTATATTTGTCGTAAATGAGAATTTAGTGGGTGAGTACATATTATTATTATTGTTTTTATTTATATAAGGCGATTAATATGATTAATATAATATATTTAATATATTATTTATTGGTTAATTAATATAAATATAATATTAGATTTATAATAATATATATTTAATAATATGTCATTATTATTTAAGAATCAATTATGATATATTTTCTTTTATATGTAAGCTTTTTTTTAGGATTTATAAGAGATTTAATAGGACGAATTTTATTAATTTATGTTGAAAAATGCCATAGTCATACTAAACTTAATAATTTAAAATAAAATATTTTTGATAATCAAATAGATATTCTATATTATTAAAATAGGTGTTCGAATACGTAAATATTAGTGCTGGTGAGAAAATAAAATAAGTAGATTGTCAATTCCAGAATTATAATTTAATATATTAAATGGATCTAAATTTACACCATAATTATGGTAATATAATTTCAATTAGTACAGAAACTCCTACTAAGTTTTTAATAAAAAAAGTTTGTATAATTAGCTATAAACCAATTTTCTTCGAATAGTTATACTAAAGTAAAAACAACAAGGGCAGAATACGAAATTATAATCCTTCAAAGTAACACCTATCATTGCTGATACGATTATTTCGTACCTTTCCTTTAAATATAAGTATATTAATTACATATTAAATTAATACATGTTAAATATTATATATGTTTGAAAATAATAGATCTATTGAAAAGATATTATAACTCATTAAACTAATTTATTATCAATATAAAATTAATATTAATAATTTAATTAATGTAAGAATTAATAATTTTTAATAAATGAATGAATATAAATAATACTAACAAATTTAAATTAAATAATAATTATAAATTAGTAAATTAATAATAGTATATAATTATGAATAAATATGAAATGTGTGGTATTAATTAATTATAATATTGCTCTTAGTTTTAAAAAATTTTTATTAATAGAAACTCATATAATAAAGTTTCAGAATGAATAATCAATGATATAGATTAGGTTTGATCTGGACCTTACTCTAAGTATAATATATATCCACAAGTATTGTTGTGATCTAGTTTAGTATGTTCCTATATGTTAGGTTTATTTTTGTTCGTGTAGTACTCAACATAATTAAAATTATATAATAATGACATGAACAAGAGTATATGTTAATGTTCCCCTTTTTTTACATATCGACCGTTGATATACTGCAAAAGAAAAAGAAGTATGTACCAAGATTGAAATTAATGTGATTTGGTTTATAATATTTAAAAGTGAATGTTTGTTATAATACTCGCAGAATAGAATTAATTAATTTATAGTAACTTAACAATTATAATAGATTTTGTGATAATTAAATAAAAAATTGCAATTGTAAGTAATTATTATATAATATTAGTTATCCTGTGTTATTACTATAAAGTAGACCAATGATTCTTATAATATTATATAGTTAATATAATACTATACATATATATATTTAATATATATTATATTAATAATATATATAGTTATATATATTTTGGAATTAAATAGCAAACTCTTTAATCAGAGAAGACAGATAGAGAGTAATCCTTTAAAAAGAAAGTGGCTTAGTCCTAAAAAGTAATTCTTACATAACTAATGATAGTAAATGCGAAATTTGGGGTGCCAAAGTGTATCAGTCCTACACAATCTTTATCCCTCCCGTAAAATTCACTAGAATATAGTTAATATATATATAATAATAATAATAATAATAATAATAATAATAATAATAATAATAATAATAATAGCAATTTGAATAAATAAAAATTGCGCTAGATATGTTACCAGTTGTTATTCAGTAGCCAATGTTATTATAGTAATTATTACAATGAAAAGGCTGAAGATCGTTACAATCATTACCATAATCCTGACTTGTTATAATAACAGTTTCTGTGATGGTAGCTAGTTTGATGTTAATAAAATGGCTAGATTTTACAAAAGCAAAATCGCTGAGTTTTTTATTTATTAATATTTATTTAGTTAATAAGTTTTTATTTTTCTAGCAAAAGACTTGATAGAATTTTCGGTTTTAATATTTTGTGGCATTAAGTTGTAAAGTTTAGCTACTTTGTAGCTGACGCATTGTGTGGCCTTTTTTAGTCGACAGAATGGAGCGTTTATGTAATTATTATTCCGTAAAATAGTTCGATTTGTCTCGCGCCTTGCTAGGTTTGAGCGAAAACTTGCTAGCAAGAAGTCGCGGAAATTATTATGGATAATTTTGTGTATTTCTTTTAGTAGTGATATATTGAGTTAGTTTTTAAACTGTAATTAATATCTTTAGTTTTTTGAACATGGGTTGGGTACGACTGTAAAAGCCTCTTGTACTGCTAATGAGGCGAATAAAGCGCTTTTGAATTACAGGATGGATTGCTGAGTTACTTGTGGTTCCGTACATAGGAAGACAGTTTAGTAATTGGGGATGTATCAATGCATAGTATATATATATACGGTATATTTTTAAGAATGAAAATGGGTGCAATATTTTTTAATTTTATTAGCACATACATGCATCTAACCAGTCTGCTAACTAGGTTGTTAACAAGATCTTTAAATGCCAATTTTTCGTCGATTTTTATTCCGAGTATTTTAGCATTTGAAGCCCTATGCATTTCCACTTCATTTATTTTTATACTGAAATTATCAATTAATTTGTTGCTAAAAATAATGTTTTATTTATTAAATTTAGGGATAGCTTGTTAGCATCTATCCATTTCATTATTTTTGTTATGGTGTCTACTGCTTTACGAGAGAAAGAGAGAGAGAGAGCCGGCATTTTTGTCAGTTATTAAGATGAAAGTATCATCAGCAAATGAGACTGAATAGGCTTCATGTGAGTTGAACAGGTCACAAATATATAGCGCAAATAGAAACCGTCCCAGAATTGAGCCATGGGGTACGCCAGTTGATGTTTGAAGTGTTATTGAATGTGTTTCCCTTAGTTTTGCGTATTGAGATCTCTCCTTTAAGTAGCTTTTAGACCATTGTAAGTTTATCCCCTCAATGCCCATTTTGTACATTTTACCTAATAGCATGTCATGATCAGTTATGTCGATAGCTTTTGTGAAATATAATAATAATAATAATAATAATAATAATAATAATAATAATAATAATAATAATAATAATAATAATAATAATAATAATAGCAGGGAGGAGTCTTTATTTTCTGTATTTTTGTAAAGTTTTTCTGTTAAACAAATGAGTGCATCAGAAGTTGAGGTCCCTTTTCTAAATCCAAACTGTGAGTCGCTGAGAATATGGTTTGATCTAAACTATTCGGCTTTTTGATTGAAAATTATTTTTTCAAATATTTTACTAATCGTATTTGTGATAGCTACTGGTCTGTAATTTTTTTGCAAAGGAATGGTCTACTTTTTTAGGTATTGGGATCACTTTTGCTGTCTTGAAAACATTTGGAAAAATTTATGTTAAAAATGATTCCTTGAACCAGTGTTTTAAAGGGATGGCTATTATGTCAGCAGTGAGTTTGAGGATGTGTGGGGATATAATTTACATCACAATTTTTGTTCTTTAGTTCGGTTATCTTCTTTACTTCCGAGTCTGTGATATGAACAAAGGAAAAATGTGTCTCGCAGACTGGTAAAAAAGTTTCAAATGATGTTTGACTAGAGGCTTTGTCTCTCAAGATTTGCTTACTGATGTTTACAAAGTACTAGTTTAGTCCGTTAAAGATCTTCTTATGGTTAGTAGTTAATAATAATAATAATAATTATAACATTAAATATAATAATAATAATAATAATTATAACATTAAAATAACAATAATAATAATAATAATAATAATAATAATGGAGGAAATTTTACGAATTAGAGGAAATAAAAAATAAAGGGTTAATTAATGAATATATATAATAATAATAATAATAATAATAATAATAATAATAATAATAATAATAATAATAATAATATAATTGTAACATTAAATATAATAATAATAATAATAATAATAATAATAATAATAATAATAAGAATAAGAATAATATAGAATTTTTGTTACATGTTTGAAAATAATACAAAGAACTATAATAATGAAAAAAAAACCCGATTCGTACGATTTGCCGCCTGCGCAACCTCGTCTTAGCATAATATTTATTTTATTTCGCAATACATATTCTCTTTATTTCATTGTTTATGTTTTTATTTTATTTCTTATTTTATTTTATTTTTTCGAAGTTTATATTCTGTGAAACATATTTTATTTTATTGAAGGTGTTGCTTCATACGTGTAGGTTTATTTTATTTTTATTTTTTTATGTGAAAAAAATGATGTTGGTCATGAGTTGTTGTCTTGTCTTGTATATTTTACTCAAGGCTTTTGTAGTGGGTGGTTTATTTGAATGCTTAAACTTTTAGGTATTTTTATATTTTGTTATTTATTTGACTTGGTGGTTTATTATTTAAGAGTGTCCGATAATTTGTCTAACTATTTTGTGAAATGTTAAAAATTTTGTAATGTTTGAGCAAAATTTAAGTGAATTCCTTATATATATATATATATATATATATATATATATATATATATATATATATAACATCATATATAGTATATATCATATATATATATATATATATATATATATATATATATAATATTTATATATGTATAATAATACTATATATATGATATATATATATATAATATATATATATATATATATATATATATATATATACAAAGACGCCATTCTTCTCGTACATACATACATACATGCATACATATATAATGGAGTCCCCCCAGGGAGCAATTCTTTCGGTAACACTCTTTAAGGGGAGGATCCAATATTTAACCTTTTTATGCGTGATCTACCAAATCCCACACCCCTTTCTATAAAAATTAATAGCTATGCAAACATTCTAACGATTATAGCAAAACCCTTCTATAAATACAGCATGCAGAGAATTACAATATATAAAACAGCTAAAACTATGGGTAATAACAAACAGAATGACTGCATTTCCCACAAATTCTCTAATCACAGTACTTACCCCCTATATAGAAGAGAATCAAACATTCACCCCTCTGTTTTTCTATCAAATGATAGACCCCCCCCCCTCTCAATAAACAACCCACCATCTTACGTTTGAGTTTTGATGCACATATGACATTCACACACACCCCCCCATCAACAATATTACATCTAGAGTCACACATAAATTAAACTCGTTGAAAGCATTAACAGGAATGAACTTTGGACAACGTAAAAGAGAGCCCCACAATAAATTAAAAAAAACCGTCCTCCCCCAGGAAGGTCATAGTTTTCTAGGAAAACCCCGACCTGTCAGTGGGACCCATTGAGAAAGGTCATTGGGTTACACGGGCCTAACGACTATATCCGTTGGCTGGCCGGGCCTATCGCGGATGCCGGGAAGTTTTCCCATTAGCAGCAAGGCACGCTACCAATGTACTCATTAACATCTGAGTGGGACGAAGCTAGAGTTAATAGAATAGCTCACATTCTTACGCTCCACCCAGTCTCGAACCTGTGTCCTCTCCCTTGCTAGGCGAGTACTCTACCTCTGAGCTAGGAGCGCTATAACCCTCCCTCACAATAATTTATAGACAATACCTCCGTCCCTTTTTAAACTACTCATCACCTGCCTGGGCTCCCGCAATATCAAAATCCAATACTCAGAAATTAGAAACTATACACAATAAAATCCTTAGGATAATAACCCTCTGCCTTCCCTCCCTCGGCACCCGTCCACCACCTACTAACTGAGATAAAAATCCCTTATAAAAACCCATATCGACATGATAAACTGTTAATTTTATAATAAATATCAATAGATCACCTTCTGCATCAAACGTTGCAACAACCTAGGGTTGGCTGACGCACCAGGTGCGGTGCGGTACGCCACACAAATCCAGTGTACCGGTGCGGTGCGGTGTGACAAAAATGACTTTTGGTACTGTGCTGTGCTGTGCGATGCGGTGCTCAAAATTCCGACGCTCGTCCAACACTACAACAACCCTTGCACCTATATGAAAAAAAAACACCAGCATTATACTACTCTAACATATACAACATACTCCCCCTCCGCACCGAAAGATTCCCCCATTATCAAACACATTCATACCCAATTAACCCAAAGAACAATTTCCGCATGTCCAAATAACACCATACTCCAAGCACATCCATCCGAAATATCCCCCCCCCCCAAACAGAGCAAACTCTGGAGCGCCAAACACGAGTAATGCTGTCTCGTCTCCCCTTTGGGCACCACCCCCGTCCTTCAGGAATTCAAATTTAAAATTCATAATGCCCTCTTCCCCCATTGTCAAAATGTTCCACCCAAACAACGATGAACCTAAGCATCTCTTATTAGATTGTCATGATTTAGCGAACATTAGACACAACTTCAGAACACTTGATTTGATAGATCTCTGGTCTAATGATGATGGAATATCTTGGGTCGCCAACTTCTCGTAGGAGGGGAGCGGAGTCAACAAAGTATATAGTATTATATATATTATATATATATAATTTATATATATATATATATATATATATATATATAAATATATAGATATATAATAAATATAGATATATATAATATATATATATAATATATATTACTTAGAACAATATTGCCTATACTCGTTGAGTGTGAAGTTTTTTGAAACTTATATATATATATTATTATATATATATATATATATATATATATGAATAATATATATATATAGAATATATATATATATATATATAATAATATATATTAATATAATATATATATTATATATAAATATATATATATAAATATATATTATATATAAAGGGTGTTAAATTGTATGGCCGATGCTGAATGCTGAACCACAACCTAAACGTCCAATTTTTTTACTGCATTTTCATTTTGACATTTCATTTCGAGACTTACCATTTAGACGCATGGAAAGATTACCACTGGAGCAAACGGTTAAAAGTTATTCAGGCTTATTATGAAAATGGGCGTTCAAATCAAAATGCAAATCGTGCACTTCGTGATTTTTTTGGTCAATTTAATCGTCCAAATGTGCGTACAATCGGAAAAATCGTGTAAAAAATTGAGCAAACCGGGTCTGTAGGAGATTTGAAAAGACCAGTGCATGCTCGTACAGCTCGTACTGCAAAAATATTGCTGCTGTTCGCGATAGTGTGGCTGAGGAGCCATCCACTTCAACTCGTCGTCGTGCCCAACAATTGCACCTCTCACGCTCGTCGTTGATGAACATTATGCATAAAGACTTGCATTTAAACGCACAAGGTGCAATTGACTCAAGAACTAAAGCCTTTTGACCATACAAAACGTCGTCCAATGGTCAGATGGTGCAAGAAAATAGCAACAGTGGATGATCAATTTTCGAAAGAAAATCATCTTCAGTTGTGATGAGGGCACAGTTCACCTCACTGGATTCGCTCAATAAGCAGGAATGCCGCGATTTTGGGCGAATTGCATAATCCCAAGAGTGATGTCGAAAAAACAATGCCACCCACAAAGAAGTGACTGTTTGGTGCGTTTAAATGGCTGGCGGCATCATCGGCCGCTATTTTCTTCCAAAATGAGGCCGGTTCAAGGCCAGTTACCGTACTTGTGAATGTGTTCGCTTCGTGAGATGATGAAAACGAACTTTTTATGGCACGAATTGGAAGGTATGGATGTGAACGATATGTGGTTTCAGGACGGTGCCACTTCCCACACAGCTAACGAAACAATAGCTCTTTTGCGCGACAAATTCAATGGCCGTGTATCTCCCGTGGTGGCGATGTCAATTGTGCCGCCAAGATCATGTTGATCGTTGACACCGTTGACTTTCTTTCTTTGGTATTGAAAGGAAAAGGTGTACGTCGCATAAGCCAGCAACAATTCAAGAAGCTAAAGATGAGATAATTTCGCACCATTAACGGCATTAGAACCTCAATTAGCCTCAGCCCGTCATCGAAAGTTTTGACCATGCGGATGAGTGTGCCGCCGAGTCGCGGCGGCATGGGCCGATATTTGTTCCATACATAATTTGAACCATACCATATTTCCATAATAAAAAAAAATGACAATAAATTCCTAAGTAATTTGTGTTTTATTCAAAATCAACATCGGCCCTTAAAATTTAACCACCCTATATTATATTAATATTTATATATATATATATATATAAAGAAAGGGATTTATATAATATATATGTTTATGTATAAACATAATTAAAAATATTTTCTTTTAATAATATATAAATATATATTATATATATATTTATATTAATATATATATATATATATATATATATATATATATAGTAAAATATATATATATATAATATTATATTATATATATAGATATATATATATTATATTATATATATATATATATATTATATATATATATATATATATATATATATAGAGAGAGAGAGAGAGAGAGAGAGAGAGAGAGAGAGAGAGAGAGAGAGAGAGAGATATTGTTTTCAATTCGTCAAAACTTCTAATGCTTCATCTATCTATCTCTTCGATGCAATCTTTTTGCACACAACCATTAGGTACATTTCCTTCGAAGAAACATCACTCGCAAACCTTTCCCTGTCCATGGAATTTCTTTTTCGAATGATTTCATAGTATTTCTTATTATTCTTGTAAGAGGTTGCAGGGATTCGATGGACGATATGAGGACTTCACGCATGCCCACTTGTTTTTTGCTTTGTTTTTTTCTATGGGTGCATTGTCTTTCCCAGCATGGTGTTTGCGTCCTTGTTTTGGGTTGGTTTCACACAACAAAGTCTCTTTAATTGAATATTATAGTCTATGGCTTTTGGCCTCATAAACTCTTTTACCCTAATCGACTCATTTCAGTCTTTAGACTTTTAATTGTTGCTTCACTCTAATTATATTATCAATGTTGCAATGGATGCCAATTCCAAACTATGTCGTTACATAACTCTTCCTATGAGGGGGGGAGGCCTAGTATGACTCCACTTTTCAGGCACTCCTTTCTCTTGTTATCTGCCTACCTCTCCTCTCTGACCTCGAAATTAACCGTTATGCCTTTCCTTTACGTCCTCTAGTCTTCTACCGGTAAAGTCTGGATCACACCTACTTTGACTCAGTTTTCAAGTGTATCAGGGCATGTCGGCCTCAGGCCTTTTTCTACTAGAGGTGACAAAAGAAATTATATATTATATAAGATATAATATATATATATATATATATATAATATATATATATATATATTATATATAGACTATATATTTATATATATATATATATATATATATTATATATAATATATATTTATATATACTATATATATTATCGTGGCGTCACAAACGCCGTGGTTTAAGCGATCGTTTAGAAGGCCCTTAAAATATATTAAAGAATAATTAGCGTTACTTATCGATTTTTTTGGGGGGGTATCAGTAAATTATTCAATTATTTATTATTTAATTATTTTAATGTTTAATTATTATGAAGAAAGTTTAGAGGTGGAGAATTAACCCGGAATATATATATATATATATATATATATATATATATATATATATATATATCTATATATATATATATATAATATCGATTATATATATATAGATTATATATATATATATTATATATATAATATAGTATACCGATATATAGTATATAATATATCAATTAATAATAATATAATATATATATATATATGATATATAATATATATATATATATATATATATATATTATATATATATATATATATATTATATATAATATATATATATATATATATATATAAAATTTATTTCTGTTTTTGTTCATCTGATTAATTGTAATGAGGAATATTCTGAATATCTTTATTGTGATTACTTTGGCGACGTTTCGAGAAAAATGAACTTTTTCATCCTCATGAACAGTAAAAAAAAAAAAAAAGAGAGAGAGAAGAGAGAGAGAGAGAGAGAGAGAGAGAGAGAGCATATATTAGACTATTTTTGGCTCATAAATTATGAATACACAGTATTATTATATAACTCTGTATAACTTAATTATAACTTTGTAATTAACTGGTAATTGGGCTTTTCACCAAGTGACATTTCTGTAAATATTATTGATGGGCTGGAGTAAATTTTTGGGGGGGATCATTGTTTTACAAATGCATTGTTCTTTCTCTTCTTGTGTTAACGGAAGGATTGAGAGATGTTTATGTTAAAAGATTATTGCCTTTCAGTTCAGTTTTAAGTAAGTGTGGCTGTGTGAGTGTGTGTGTGTGTGTGTGCGACATTATCGAAGACTTGAAAGCTAGCTTGATACTCAAGCCCATCGTGATATTCATTGGAAGATTATTTTTGTTTTATGCCCGTGAGTGTGTGTGTGTGTGTGGTGGGTTGTGTGTGGGGTGTGTTGTGTGTGTGTGTGTGTGTGTGTGTATTATTTTGTATCAAGATCATGTATGTGTTAATTATTAATATTATTATATTATATCTAGTTATTTACTTATAATTTTTTGCTATGATGTTTTCACTCTTTATAAACCTGAGGAGGAAAGATGTAGTTTTTCTCGAAACGTCCAAATGTTGCCCTAATATATATATATATATATATATAATATATATATTATAATATATATATATATAGTATAATATATATATTATAATATAATATATATATATATATTATATATAATATATATATATATATATATATTTGCAGACACCTCTTTCTCCAGAAGACCAGGTAAGCCTGAGAGGCATAGATGCAGGCGTGGCGTCCGATTACACGAAAAGACGTCACGTTTTCCGTCTAAGCACTCCAGCAGGATCACAGTTCCTTCTGCAGGCCGAATCAGAGCCTGCTATGACAGCCTGGTTAAATTCAATCACCGCTGCTTCTCAAGACGTCGAGCCACACCTAAAGGCAATGGGCCCGGTCCCAGATAATGAATTTTTAAATCAGGAACCGTCGTCTGAATCTATGGTTACCTCCGTACCACCTTCGTCTACTAACACTGGTTCACTATACCCTCCAAGTCCTCAGGATATGCCGCCAACAACTGACGGAGTAAATCTCTCCCCTCAGCTGCCACATAAAACTAAGAAGATCACATCCCCACTCAAACCAAAATCTCCTGCAATTCCTTGTGCTAAAACTAGAAAGCCAACTCACAGTAAGCATATATTAAGAGTATATTCAATCATTATTATTATTATTATTATTATTATTATTATTATTATTATTATTATTATTATTATTATATAAAAATATAAATATTAATATTATTATTATTATTATTATTATTATTATTATTATTATTATTATTATTATTATTATTAATATTATTATATTATTATTATTATTATTATTATTATTATTATTATTATTATTATTATTATTATTATTATTATTATATATAAAATATAAATATTAATTTAATTATTATTATTATTATTATTATTATTATTATTATTATTATTATTATTATTATTATTATTATTATCATTAAAAAATTCATTATTATTAGTGTCAGTTGAAGTAATAGTTTTTTTTTTTTAATGTTTTTTAATGAATATATATATTTATTACAGGTGATTTCGGAACGTCTCCAAAATCGAAGACTTGGAAAGGCCGAATCGGACGTCATTTGAAGAAGATGCAGGGGAGCTCCTCTCTGAATCCTCCTTCAGTTCCGTTACCCGAAGGGGCTTCCATAGGTGTCTGTCTTGAGGATTGCCCGCCGGTAATTTTTCTTTGTTTTTTCTACTTCTTCATTTTCTTTCTTATTAGATATTTGGGAATCAAACCACATTTTTTAGAGAAATGAGAAATAGAAATTAATCGGCACACAAATTTTCCATCTTGCAATATCCTGCCAGGCATCTATATATATATATATATATATATATATATATATATAATAATATATAATATAATAATATATATATTATATAATATATATAGTATAGTATATATATATATACTATATATATATATATATATATATATATATATATATATATATATTATTATATATATATATATATATATTATATATATATATATATATATATATATATATATATATATATATATAATATATATAGGTATATATATATATATTATAATATATATTAATACATTTCCTCTAAATTTTTTCGATAGGAAATCAAAATTTTATTATATATATATATATATAATATATATATATATATATATCGTGA
>JABUQX010038688.1:32500-45000 GCA_015478945.1 Trachelipus rathkii
CCGTAAACGTGTAATGAATTACAGAAAAATTTCCTACAGAATGCATTTTTCGTGTCCGTCCTGGGACTAGTCGAAAGTACAAATCCCGTTTGACGGGAACTCGAACGCACGACCCTAGCGTGCAAACGCACCACTCAACCCACTGCGAAGTAAACTCTGTAATATATATATATATATAATTATATATATATATAATATATATATAATATATATTATATATATATAATATATATATATATATATAGAATATATATTTATATATAATTAGATATATATATATATATATTATATATATATATATATATATATATATATATATATATATATATATATATATATATATATATATATATATATATATTGATCTTTATTTGCGACTACCTATCTATTCTTTAAAAAATGTATATTAATATTTTCAGGCTAATTGGTTCTTCAGTGAAGAAGAGTGCGACGACCCTCCTCCAGTTGTTTCTGTAACAGGAACGCAATCCATTTTATTAAACGACATGCCAATTTCTAATGCCGCCGAAATGGAAGCATCTTCTCAGTCACTTCTTCTTAGCAATGTTCAAAAATTAGAAGGTATTACTACCATATTTTAATTGTAAAGAATATTAGATTGATTAGATTTACTTTCTGTTGTTATTTTTAATTGTAAAGAATATTAGATTTATTAGCTTTAGTTTCTGTGATTGTTTTCCATTCGTTTGTTTATATTTATTTTGTTTAAGGTATTATATTAATGCAAGTAATAAATTTTTCGATTAACTAATACAAGTACTACAATGGCAGGTGCTCGAGGGAACTCTTATTTTACCACCTTTGCAACGCCCTCGTAGCAAAAGATATGCCGTGTCTGCACACAGATTTTGTGTGGAGATTGGCAACTCCAAGCATGTTCGATGTGGTACCTCCTCCTCCTTTCCAGCCACATCTGTTTTGTGGAAATCCTTGCCATCATCTGACTTTCCCTTCTGTATTTAACCTTCCTCACTTTAAAGCCTGCGTCTACACCCACCTTAGGAGTTTGTGTTAGACTTAGCTTGGGTGGGTTTTCTTCCGTCTTTTTCTTTCTCTCTTGCTTCTTTTTGTAAGCCCTCTCACCTTAAATAGGGCTTTGCCCTTGACTGGTAGCAAGAGTGTAAAAAAAAAATTTAATGTTTTAAATATATATATACAAATTTCTTGAAATTTTGCTATTAATAATTAACTATTATTATTATAATAATTTATTGTTGTTGTATATTTATTGCCTTCTTTCCTTTGCCAGCTTCGCACAGGGACCATAAAAAGCTTTTGGTGTCGTCAATTATCTCAGCAGCTAATCGAAGAGTACAAAAAGCAAGGAAGAAAATGGAAGACGACAACTCATCGTCAAATAACATACAGGAGTCTAATGCTCTTCCAGCATCTTATAATGAAATGCTTGGGCATCAGCATGAGGAGACAGACATGTCTGCTTTACCTGCTCCTCAACGTCGGGTGCCTAGTGTAGATATTTCACATTTTGGCAATGGTAACAGAGATGGCAGATTGTTCGAAGACAATTGTAATCCCCTACTTGATAGAGATTTTGAGAAGTTAGATACCTTTTCCTCTCTTCATAATTATGGTGACTTCAGTTCCCTACAAACAGTCAGTGCCTTCCCTACCTCAAAATCGAACATCGTGTCAACTGTTTCTACTAGTGGAGGTACTAATACTTTAAATACTTCATCATTAGCTAAGTCAGAGCCACTGTATATAGGTAGCGAAGATTTGCCTATAAGAACTTATGCAGGGTTAAGCGCAAGCACTCAAGAGCGTATAAGAAGATTCGAGATGGAAACGCGCGCAATGTTGATGAAAAAAGATGTCACCAGACATCGCAGGGAAGTCTTAGATAAGCATAAAGTAGAAGAAGAACTACAAAAAGCCAAAAAAGATTTAGAAACGGAAGATATCTTTGATAAACTAGCTGATAATCCATCACGTAAGTATTTTCAGAACTTAATTATATGATAAAATCTTTCATGAAAATTGCTATTTTCAAATCTTTTAATTTTTTAATTACTCTGTTTTGTGTTAATTCTTTCAGAAGTTATGCATATGATGAATGATTATTGCTGGACTCCAAATAGGGAAGCCGTCAGTCTACCCTCACTCCGTTCCTCCGTACCCTCAGACTCTTTTAAGTCTCACCTCGCTAAACCTTCATTTGTGTCGCCAACTACTGGCCTAACTAACGCATCCTCAAAGGTAGCTAACTATTCCAACCGCGCTTCAGTAAGCAGTACTAATAAACAGCATGACATTTCTTCTTTAAACTTGCTTGACTATGACACACTTAAAGTTAAGGACACGTTGTCAATTGGTAGTTCAGGTTATGGTAGTTTAACAAGATCTGATGTTGATGCAAACTCTGATGGTAAAATGTATGTTGATTCTTCCCAATACACTAACCCTTCTTATAGACCTGATTTTTCTAACTTAAAATCTGGGAGAGTTAAAGGAAATTCTCGTCCTCCTTTGGTTTCTTCCGTCTCTTCTCCATCTTTATATCCAAATCTTTTTTCTTCTGCATCCACAAAATCGAAGAAACACTCTAAAAATTCCAAAAAGTTAAACAAAGGTAGCTCAATATCGCGAAGTAAAAGTGCACGAGAAACTATACTTCGACATATTCTTCCCTTTCACTCTCACCCTTCACCTCGACCTATAAGAAGAGGTTCTTCGGCTGAATCGCTCTCCTCTTCTCAGAAAATAACCCCAAAACCTGTTTCTGAAGGTGTTATTTGTTCACCTTATAATACCCCAACTAACGATATGTGTCCAATTAACCAAAAAGATGTACCTGATTATCAGCCTTCCTCTCTCTATTATTCTTCCTTAAATACATCTGACATTTCCCCACACACCAGCTTTCACGAACTCAGCAACCTCGGCTCATTTACCGAAGATTTTTCGGGTTTAATGACTTTGGTGAGTATTCCCAAATTAAATATGTGGGTACAAATAGATTCTTCCTGGGTTCTTGGGGTACACAGAGTTCGGTTAATACTAGCTCTTCCCGAAATAAGTTGCCATCGTAGTTGCTTAGCTTTCGATGTTAAATATTAATTTTAATGCAGAGCTTTAACAACGTTGAAAGCTAATTATAATCTATTTTTGGTTTGACATTTTTTAAAAGACTATTGCCATAACAACCATAACTTCCTATTAATTGTTTTTTGTTTTTAAAATTTTTTTAGGATGACAGAACTGATTATTCAGAATCAGGACTTAGTCTTCCTAGAACAAATCAGGAAGGTGGGTTAAAATTTTTTGTATGTGTTAATATAAATTATTATTATTATTATTATTGTTATTATTATTATTATTATTATTTATTATTATTATTATTATTATTATAGGATTGCTATGGCTTCTATGTGTATTTTAGTATTTTTGTATATATGGATGGATTGAAGATAAAATTAAATCCAAGTTAAGAAATAATTGAGATTGCAGGATTACTATATATATATTATATATATATATATATATATAATAATATATAGATATATATATATATAATATATATATATTATATATATAATATAAATATATATAATATATATATATAATATATAATAATATATATATATATATATATAGTATAAGATGGTGCAAGATGAATAGGTATTTTGGGGATGAGTGTTATTAGTAAGGAGGAGGTAAATGGTAGGGTGAGAGAAAGTGAAGAACGGAAATCTGCAGTTATAATGAAATTACTAGTGAAAGGATCAAGAGCGGGCGAAGATGGTGATTGATTGGATTTGGAAGGTGTGTAATAAAGCGTTTATGAGGGTATAGTTCCAAGGGATGGAGTGGAGAGCGTAAAGTACCCTTGTATAAGGTAAGGGAGAGAAAAGGGGACTGTAGAAATTATAGGGGAATAAGTTGTAGAAGACATGTTGTAGCGAAGTATGCTTGGTATTGGTCTCGAAAAGGGTCGAGACTGAGACGGATTGTTGAGAACAAGTGCGTTTAGAGTGTAAGGATTTGTGATCAAATTTTCTTTTACATTGAAACAAAATGATTGAAAAATGAGGAGAAGAAGAATAATTATATTTAGGTTTTATGGATTACAACAGGCGTATAGAAGTTAATAGGAAGCTTTATGCAGTATTAGTGTATATGGGTTGGTGTAGCCTTGAATGGAATCAAAAGTATATATGACGATAGTGGAGCGTGTTGTAAGAATAAATGGTGTCAATGTGATTGGTTTAGGATTAATAGCGAGTGAGACAGGGTTGTGTATTGTTCTCCTTGGTTATTCAATGTGATATGGGATGGGGTTATGAAAGAATTCGAGGTTGATGGCAGGGAAATGGTGTTAGAATATGAGAATGGAGAGGAGGAGGGTCGCCTACCTATGTATGCGATGATTTGGTTCTGGTGGCGAGTCTGAAGACGAGTTTGAGATATGGTGGAGCAGATTTGGCGGGTATTGTAAAAAGGAGGGTCTGAAAGTAAACGTAGATAAGAGTAAGGTATGGTTGTGAGTGAGGACAGTCCTCAGTGTGAGTTATGTTGGATGAATGAGCAAGCTGACAAGTGTCGAGTTAAATATTTAGGGTTAGGTGTATGAGAAGGAAACGGAGATGCAGAGTGTAGTGGAAAGTTGTGAATGGCAGCGAAGGTGGACTGGTGCAATAATCGTGTGAATGTAAAGGACAAGTTCTTGAGTGCGCTAGAGTCTTTCATATAGGTATGTTGTTACCTGTGTTATGTATAGTAGTAGTGAAACTATGTCTGGAATAAGAAGTATAGATCTAAAGTTCAATGGTTCAGATGGACAATCTTAGGGCATGCTAGGTGTGAAAAGCATTAATAAAGTGAGGAATGAAAGTATTAGAGAGTGGTTGTGTGGTGTGAAGAAGGGTAAATGAGAGAATAAATTGAAAAGTATGTTGAGATTGTTGCATGTTGGGAAAGGATGAAGAAAGGTCGGTTGGTTAAGCGGAGTATAGTGGTAGTGTGTTGGGAACGACCGGCTGGGAGACCGAAAGAGAAAGTGATTGAGTCGTGAACGAATGTCTGAAGAGAGAAATGAATGTGGCAGAGGCGAGAATAAAGGTGGTGATAGGAGAGAATGGCGGGGTGTTATAAGGGGGTATGGGTCCCACCTGTCAGGTGAACCCTTACATTGACGATTTACCATTAGTAGGTCCGTCGCGTCCCATGATGCTCTAGGTGGATTTTCTGGTCTGTGACGAGCTCTCACTTAATTAAGGGTAAATAGGGCGGTAAGGCTGGGCTTTCTTTTCGACGTTGTCATGTTCTCCTACTGCTTTTTCTTTTCGATGCTTGTACAGCACCTTCCCCCAATCTTGGGGCAAAGGAAGGTGAAAAAGAAAGAAAGAAATAATATATATATATATAATATATTATATATTATATATATATATAATATATATATATATAATATATATATTATATATATATATATATATTATATATATATATATATTATATTAAATATATATATATATAATATAATATAATATTATATAATATATAAATATATACTATATATATTATATATAATATATATATAATATTAATAAATATATATAGATATATATAGATTATATATAATATATGAAGAAGATTAAATGAGAAAATAATATAAAAATAAATGAGAAGTTTTGGCCACTGTGGAAAAGGATGGATGATGTCGGTTGGCTAAGCGGACATATAGTGGTGAGTGTGCTGAGAATTGACCGGCTGGGAGACCGAAGAAAAAGTGAATTGAGTCAGTAAAGGAATGCCTGGAGGAGAGAATCGTGAGTTTTGGCAGCGGCGAGAAGGAAAGGTTCCATTAAATGGTGAATGCGGGTGTGAGAGTATGGTTGTGTGCCACCTGGGTCAAAGGATGAAATCCTACATTGACGAGATGCCATATTAAGGTCCGTCGCAGTCCGTGAACCCTAGTGGATTTTTGGGACTCCGACGATTTTCACTTAAGCGATAAAGGGGCGGTTATGCTGGGCGTTCTTTTCGACTTAGCATCATATTCTTCTACTACTTTTCTGTTCCCGGTGCACGTGACGCACTTACCCCCAGTCTTGGGGAAAGTGGAGATATATATATATATATATTTGTTTTTATTTTTATTTGTATGTTTTATTATTTTCGGGGAAAGGTTACTATTTTATGTTTTCCCGACCAGTGCGCCCATACCAATGGAAAGGTGCACATTATCAGGTGATAGAACCCAGCCTCGAGTCTGAACAAGTCAAATATTCCAGCCATCAGGGGCATGGCTAGGCCTTACTCACAGACCTACATGTGCGTGAGCGAATAGAATGTAGTGTCTTGTATGTGTATATTAAAGGGACCGTTGTATTTGTGGCTATGATGAGTGAGGTGAGGTATGAATTAGGTATAATACACTATGCGTAACTGTAAAGAATTACAGAAAATCTCCTACAAACGGCAATTTTTCGCCGTCCTGGTGACTAGTCGAAAGTACAAATCCCGTTTGACGAGGACTCGAATCACGACCCTAAGCTGCAAACGCACCACTCAGC
This sequence comes from Trachelipus rathkii, assembly GCA_015478945.1. Lineage (NCBI taxonomy): Eukaryota > Metazoa > Arthropoda > Malacostraca > Isopoda > Trachelipodidae > Trachelipus > Trachelipus rathkii. The sequence goes on from JABUQX010038688.1 coordinate 39,058, forward strand.
CCCACTGCGCCCACCGAGACTCTTATATAGTATAGATTATATAATATATATATATATATATATATAATATTAATATAATATATGTATAATATATATATAAAAATAAAATATCTAATATATATAATATAGTGTAGGATATATATATATATATATATATATATATATTATAATATATATATATATATATATATATATATATATATATATTGGAATATTTATGTATATATGGTTGGAGTGCAGATAGAATTAAATTCTAGTTAAGAAATAGTTCACATGTGAATTAGAAAGCACTACTGTACGTAGTAAATTTCAATTCGTTTTATTACATCTACCCTCTGCTTTATCTTACGCTTAAATAAAATTCATAAACTGTGATTGAGGAATTTGAATGCAGGTGGTTTAATTTCAAATTAAATAAATTGATTTGTAATAAACCTAAAAATTTGTTTTATGTATATATATATGACCTCTGGTTTAAAAATGTTGAAAAGCTACCTTGGAATTCAACACTGTACACTGCAACTATAAAAATAGATTCTTCTAATGATGTCACAAATGTGCTCCAAAAACGTTATAACGTTATAATTTGTCAAATTTTGGGTCATAATTTGAATGCGGAACGCAACTATTGTCTCTGAGGGGTTTTCAAAGTTTTCTTTTAATTCATGTTGCGTGGTATCTCATATAATAGACTAGTTTCATTTTATGTTTATTTAATATTATAAATGAATATGTAGGCTTCTTATTACTTGCACCTGTTCTTGATTGAATTGTTTTAAATGATAGTTGCGGAACCAGCAGAACCAGCTTCAGTTGCCCCTATTGTTAGGGCTTCTATTTTAGAAGCCGCTCGTTGTCTCCTCGCTAATATTCAATACGCCAAAGTTTGATTCCAATCGCCTTGAGGTGAGCTGGAGTCCTTGCTCCAAAATTATATGAAATTTAAAAAGTTCATTTATGTTGAATTTGGAATTATTTAACAAAGAAATGTGTTTTTATGTTTTTTTTCTTTCATTTACTTCAATTAAAAATATTTATAGAACCCTGGTGTAATAGTAGTAGTCGTAGTTTATATATATTAACTGGTTTTACTTATAGTTTTATATATTTTTCGTTACTTATTACCATTGTGTATAATATTTATTTGTACTAAGAGTTTGCCCAATAGCATTTTTATAAAATTTTATATTTGTATTATTTTTCTTTTGGTATAATGTAATCTATTCCTATATAATACGAAAATACTTAATTCGTTTAGCATAGCATGCACTACAAATGTTTTGTATCTTTATTTATAGTAGACCCCCTCCTCCTTATCCTTATCCTTTATTTCTCCTCTCAAGTATAAACTTTTCTTATTACCTTTGAAGTTATTTATAATACCTAATATTCTATTATGTAGACAGTAAAAAAAACATTTCTTGCATGAAAAGATGTGCAAATACTATGGTTGACTATAAACTTGTAATACAGTATTACATTTATTCATATATATATATATATATATATATATATATATATATATATATAATATATATATATATATATATATATATATATATATATATATATTGTTTGTAGGAAGCGATCTCCTAAATGCAATTAATGCAACCTTCGAGAAAATGAAGAGTCTGCAGGAGGATTCCTCGTTGCTTAGTTCAGGTTATAAAACTCAGGAGAGCTCCAGTAGAACTAGTAGTCCTTCGCCGCGGTTCTCGCAGGAAGCGATGATGATAACAGTACTAGTTATAGTGGTAGTGGTAGTTTTCTTGGTATTAGTAGTGTATAATAGTGGGGGAGGTACCAAGGAAGCTTTACAGAGATCCTTCCCTACAAGCGACGTTACACTTAATGCGCGCAGTGAACAACATTCGACTGCTCCTCAGTCTACGCTCTCAACTGAAGAGAATCTAAATGACTATCAGGTAAGTTGATTCTTGCCCTTTCGTCAATAATATATATAGTATATATATATATATATAATATATATAATATATATATATATATATATATAATATATATAATATATATATAAGATAAATAATATATAATATATATAGATCATCGTTATCATCATCCACCTCCTTTCCACAGATTGGGGTGAGGTGCGTCGTATACACGGGAAACAGAAAATTAGTAGAAGAACATAGCGTAAGTCGAAAAGAGATCCCCCTCCTCTTACCGTCCCCTTTATACCTTAAGTGAGAACTAGTCGCAGTCAGAAAAATCCATCTTAGGGTTTCACGAGACTGCTTCAGACCCTCACTGTGGTATCTCGTCATTGTGGGTTCATCACCTGGGATAGGCGCACAAACCATACCCCCTCACAAAAAACCGCCATTCACTCCTATTATGCACCTTTCTTCTCGCTTCTTCCAAACTCACATTTTTCTCCTTCGAGCACTCCTTACTGACTCAATCCACTTTTTCTTCGGTCTCCCAACCGGTCGATTTACATCACACTTACCACTATACATTTGCTTAACCAACTGACTTTCATCCATCCTTTCCATAAGTCCAAACCATCTCATATTATTCTCGTTTATTCTCTCATTTACTCCTTTTTTCACACCACACAACTCCCTAATGCGTTTATTCCTCATTTTATCAATTCTTCTCACATATAACACACTCCTAAGATTATCCATCTGAACACATTGTACCTTAGATCTATACCTCTTATTCCAGACCATAGTCTCACTGCTATACATTAACACAGGTAACAACATACCCTCATGCAAAACCCTAGCGCACTCAAGACTTAGCCCCATTACATCCACCAAGGATTTAATTGCACCATCCACCTTCCTACCATCCACAACTTTCCCACTACACTCCGCATCATCCGTTCCCTTTTAATCCAATATATATCCTAAATATTTAAACTCAGACACTTGTTCCAGCTGTTCACCATCTAACATAACTATCATTCTAACACCTTCCTTTGCCACCTTTTGCCTCTAATTCTTTCATAACTCCATCCATGCTCAAAATGAATAACCAAGGAGACATAACACATCCCTGCCTTACTCCGCTATTAATATTAAACCAATCACTTTCGACTCCATTTATTCTTACACACGTTTCACTATCGTCATACATACTTTTGATTTCATTCAGAAACCTATCACCAACACCATATACCATTAACACATGCCACAGAGCTTCCCTATTAATCCTATCATACCCCTGTTGCAAATCCATAAAACCTAAATATAATTTATTCTTTTCAAATTTTCTCGATCATTTGTTTCATTGTAAATATTTGATCCACATATCCTCTACCACTTCTAAATGCACCTTGTTCTTTGCTAATCAGTCCCTCAGTCACTCGCCGTATTCTTTCGACCAAAATACCAGCATATATCTTCCCTACAGTACTCAATAAGCTAATTCCCCTATAGTTCCTACAGTTCCCCTTATCCCCCTTACCCTTATATAGGGGTACTATTACTGCTCTCCTCTAGTCCCTAGGAACTATGCCGTTCACAAACGCTTTGTTACACAACTTCCATATCCATTCAATCACCATCTCTCCTCCATTCTTGATCATTTCACCAGTAAATCCATCTATGCCAGCAGATTTACCATTCTTCAATTTTCTCACTCTATCCATTACCTCCTCCATACTAACGACCTTATCCCTAAAATACCTATTTCTTCTTGCACCATCAAACCCATACACACATTCACTATCACCTATTTTCGAAGTGTTCCCTCCACACTCTCCTCACATACATTTCATCAGTTACGAAAGCACCATCATTATTCATTATTCTATACAGATTTATGGAGGATATAGTTCCGAAGGATTGGAGGATAGCAGTAATAGTACCCTTATATAAGGTAAGAGGGCTAAGGTGAATTGTAGGAACTATAGGGTAATTAGTTTATTGAGTGTTGTAGGGAAGATATCTACTGGTATTTTGGTTGAAAGAGTGCGTCGAGCGACTAAGGGACTGATTGGCAAAGAACAAGGTGCATTTAGAAGTGGTAGAGGATGTGTAAATCAAATTTTCACATTGAAGCAAATGAGAGAGAAGAAGAATAAATTGTATTTAGGTTTTATGGACTTGCACCATGCGTGTGACAGGTTTCTAGGGAAGCTTTGTGGCAGATATTAGTGATATATGGTGTTGGTGGTAGGCTTCTGAATGGAATCAAAGGTATGTATGACGATAGAGAAACTTGTGTAAGAATAAAGAGTTGAAAGTGAATGGTTTAATATTGATAGTGGAGTGATATATGGATGTGTTATGTCTTCTTGGCTATTTAATTTGTATATGAGTGAAGATATGAAAGAATTAGCGGCAGGGGAAGGTGTTAGACTGATGGAGAATGGAAGATAGTGTAGGGTGCCCTGCTTATTGTGCGCGGATGGGGTTTTGTGTTGCGATTCTGAAGAAAGTTTGAGAGGATTGGTAAAGGGGTTTTAGCAGAGAATGTAAAAGGAGGGGTTTGAATGGAAATGTGTAGATAAGAGTAAAGTGATGGTTTTGGGTGAGGAGAGTTCGCGTTTTGAAGTCATGTTGGATGGTGATCATTTGGAATAAGTATCCGAGTTTAAATATTTAGGATATACGTTAAATGAGAAACGGATGGATGATCCAGAGTGTAGTAGGACAGTTGTGAATGGCAGGAAGGTGGCTGGTGCAATTAAATCCCTGGTGGATACAAAGGGACTAAGCCTTGAGTGCCCTAGGGTTCTGCATGGGGGTATATTATCCTGTGTTAATGTATAGTAGTGAAACTATGCTGTGGAATAAGAGGTATGTATGTAAGGTGCGTTCTGTTCAGATGGATAACCTTAGAGGCCTGTTAGGTTTGAGTAGAATTGATAAAATGAGGAATATATGTATTAGAGAATTTTTTGGTGTGAAGAAAGAAGTAAATGAGAGAATAAACGAGAATGTATTGAGTTTGGTCATATGGAAAGGATGGATGATAGTCGGTTGATTAAGTGGATGTATAGTGGTGTGTTTGTTGGGAATCGGCTGGTTGGAAGATCAGAGAAAAAGTGGATTGAGTAAATAAAGGAATATCTGAAGGAAAGGAATGTGAGTTTGGCAGAGGCGATAAGAAAGGTACTTAATAGGAGTGAATGGCGGGTTTTTATGAGGGGGTATGGTTGTGGGCCTGGCCCAGGAGATGAACCCCACATTGACGAGATACCACAGTGAGGGTCCGTCGCGGACTTGTGAATCCTTAGGGTGGATTTTTTTTTTACTGCGACTAGCTCTCAGGTTGAGGGGATGGTAGGGGGGGGGGAGCTTTCCTTTCGAATTACGTCATGCTCTTCTACTGAACTGTTCCATTTTCCATGCATGTACGCGCCCCTACCCCATATCTAGTGAGAAGACAAAAAAGGGAGGATATATATAATATATATATATATATATTATATTATTATCTATATATATAATATTTATATTTAATATATTATACTCTACACATATATATTATATATAAATATAGATATAATATATATATATATATATATATATATATATATATATATATATATATAAGGTTATTTCTTAAAGCAGTGCATGAGGTGCATCGTTTTATTTTTGGTTCTTGCTCTTTACACATTTTTTAAAATTAATTCTTAGATTTTTTTTTTTTCTACATTTCCATTTCGTAAAATTTAAATTTCAAGTTACACAATTGTTCAAGTTAAAGTTACATACTTTAAATATTATGGGAGTCGATATTGCAATAATCTATTTATTGAACTTTAATCTATAAATGTATGAGATATTAATTACTATTATGTTTGTATATGCTAACGTTAGAAATAGTTTCAAGATTTTTATTTTTGTTTAGATCTTCTATAATAACTACCTTTTAACGTGCTTTATCCCCTATGCAGGGAGTAACACGGGGGGACCACAGAAAATCGAACTTTAAGGCCGGCTATCCCAAACCAGCGCCACCAACGTG
>JABUQX010038688.1:50000-72500 GCA_015478945.1 Trachelipus rathkii
AAAGGAAAATAGGTACCAGTTGGCCATCGGAATGAGATATTTTAGACACGCGTTCATTAGGCTGAGAGCCCCCCAGTCGGTCGCTCACCGTGTAGTGGTTGGGGGGCTCTCTGGGATGCTGTTGGGCGGGATATACGGATATACCACCCGCCCTTCAGCGTCCTAGAGCGAAGAGGCGATTTTTTTTTTTTTTTTTTTTTTTTTTTTTTTTTTTTTTTTTTTTTTTTTTTTTTTTTTTTTTTTTTTCCCTCCCTTATTTTCTTTTATTTTTTTTATTAGGTTACCCCTTTCCCATCACAGCCCCTTGGGCTATCTGGTGCCTCTTCCCGCACGGGTTTACAGTTCACCTTACACTTCCTCCCGTGGATGAGGGTACAGTTGAAAAACCGGTCATTTACGCTCACCTCTGACCGGGCCGCCAATTGTAGGGAACCTGAGCCTTGGCTAACCACTGAGGAGGCTGTTCTGCACTTTGGTGTATAATCTTGGACTTTACGCGAAGACATTAGGAGCCGTGTGGTACACGGGTGGGACCCCACGTAAAGGTTTGGGAGGATCTTCCGAGGCCACATCCACAGCCCACCCTACGGGGTGGGGTCCGGGTGGTTGTGTGGGTCTCTGGACTGTGACCTGCTGTGGAGAGAAGGATTACCCTTCCTTATGAAACATACGCCTTTCCAGCCCATCCTGTTATTTGCTTTTATGTCTCATTTGCTTTATTGCTATAGTGCTCATTCATGGTGACGAAGCTTGTGGTTAAATCTTATATGGAAAAGTCCTTAAAAGAAAAAACGTTCTTAAATAAAGGTGAGCTGAACCATCTGCCAGCTTCCCAGCTTGGCCCTACCACGGTCCCTACTACTTCTAGACCTGGTACCTATAATTTGCTTTCTTCTTCTACTACACCTGAGGGTCTTTCGCAAAATTTCATCGATTCGTCGAACAGCAAACCCCGAACACCTCAGGTGCCCCCACGGCCCGGGCAATCCCGTAAAGGTGCCCCCCGTAATAGTCGTACTCATTCGTTTACTCCATACGCTGCACCCCCTCCAGGAATGTCAGCAGACATGTCATTCCTGATGTATTACATACTGCGATCCACTACCTCCAAAACTCTTACTGAGCACAGAACCATTCCTCTCAGTAGAGCACTTAAAAAGCTCTAGGAGTTGAAGACCCTCCAGTCACATCAATGAGAAAGGGTCCTATTCTCGTAAAGCTGCTAACCGGAAATCAAAGTTCCATTCTGTCATCCTTAACGTCTCTTGAGATGTTCCTATTATTTCTACCCTGATGACATAAGAAACACATCTAAAGGCACTATTATTGCTATGAACAGAGAAACGAAGACACAGCTGTCATTTTGGAAGAACTCAAACAAAGATTTTCCATTACAAACATTTATAGATTTCCCTCTCGCCGGGAAACTCCTACAAACCAAATCCCCGTTTACTACTGACCTTTAATACCCCCTTTATCCACCTACAAAGGTCAAAATAGGGTTTGAAAGTTACAGTGTTCGCACGTTTATCCCTCGACCCAGACGTTGCTTCAAATGTCAACGGTTTGTCATCCCCGAAAATACTGTAGGGGACAGGAAGACATATGCCCAATCTGTGGAGAATTATTTCACACTCCATGTGAAAATACCCCTAACTGCAGAAACTGTAAAGGACCCCACAGTGCTTCCTCTTTCAAATGCCCGTCTTACCTGTTTGAACAGGAGGTTTTAGAGCTATGTACCATACATAAATTGAGCAGGAGAGATGCTATACGCCAGCTCAATGAAAAATATCAGCCAAATCAAAATCAATCTTACGCCACAATTACAGCTGCCCCCACGCCTCCGCGTGTTAATCGGCCAACACAACCCTATCCTAATAGAACTCCTCTCTTAAATTCCGTTGAAACTCAAGCAAGTACTGCAACCAGTCTACCTGCTTCTACCAACTTCTCAAAGAGTACAAAAGCAGCCCTTGATTCAATCTCCCGTCCAAAAAGCCATCAACAAGCCTACTCTGAATATTAACTCTCAACAAGCTAGCAATGAAACTAAGCTAGCTCATCCAATACAAAATTTGGAAAACACTCCCTGCCAAGACACACTGTCCCATACTCACCAAATTGGTTCACCAAACTTATGCAAGAGGACGGTCTCTTTGTCCCTTAATTCGCCTCCCACTATTACTAAAACCCCTGGTAAAGATGTTTCAAAACACAGAAAAGAATAGTCGCCAAGTTAAAGATTATTCGTTAAAATATAGAGCAACCGAATTTTTAAACAAAGACACAGTAACCCCAGATGTAAAAATGCAACTCAGAAGAGACCTCGCCATAAGTCTACTTCTGAGACAAATGCAAAGGCTTCAAAAGACTGTACCCAAACAATCCCAACTAATGAACAACTTACCAACCAACCATCTAATAGTCTACAAGACAGTTTTAGTTCTTCTGATTCTTCCTATAACTCTTCTCCCGAGTTTCCTTTATCAGCTCTCTCTCTAAGGGATTCTATACCCTAGAAGATGAATTGGATAACAGCTCCCAAATGGAGCTTGATGCGATGACCCATTCTCTTTCTAATGCTTCCTGCACTTCCGAGAAAGGTGAATGGAAAACTGTTCAACGTAAACGTCGCAAACGCTCTGAGCAAGTTTGGGTCTGTTGAGGCATGAAGATAGACCCAGAGGTCCCCATTCTCCAATCAAACTGCCCAATTTCCCAAAATCACCCGCATGATGAAGTACTGGAAAATTCTCCAGAATCAGACCTTGCCAATTCATCGAATCCCATATTGGAAATCGATGTCGTAACCCCAATACATTCTCAAAAAGACAATACCCTTCCAGATACAGCTTCCTTCCCCATTTCCATGGAAACAACTCTATGTCCCTCCCACATTTCTGAATCTGCTTGCAAAGAGGATTCTGATACTGCTCTCAATAACAAATATGAGCATTACGAATGCTCTTCTATTAACCAACCAAACTCACATAAGTTGGATTCGGTTGAATTCAACTTATCTCGCATTCATGGTGAAGCTCTTTCACCAAATACATCTGAAAATTCCTCCCTAAAAGATGTCATACAACCTAATAAATCTCTGGTGTATGACTACCCTTCCCCAGGGTTTTGTTCCCCCTCCTCGCCGAGACCCACGCCTCAACCTTCCTCTCAATCTGAACCCACCTCTAACATTCCCCCCAGTCACATAGATGAGACAATTGTCTCTAATAGACCACCATCATAATACTCATAACTCACCATGACTACTTTCCTTCAATGGAATTGTCGTGGCTATTACTCTAATTTCGAAGAACTTGTTCAACTAATAAACATATGCACACCAAAGTGTATGTTTGCAGTGGAACTTCGACTATGTCATCGTGACTTCTTTCAACAATCCATCTGAATATAAATTGCCGTTAACTTCTATAGAAAGAGGTGACAATGATAGGGAAAGAAATACTCATTCACAAATCTATCCCCTATTCCCCAGTCCTCCAAAACCAAACTTCATGCAGTAGCGGCAAGAATTCACATTTGTCCATCGACATTACTATATGCTCAATCTACTTGGCCTGAGTAGTGAATTTGCTAAGATCGACTTAGTAGATCTTTTTAAACAGCTCCCTGCTCCGGTTGTTGTACTGGGTGACTTCGACCTCCGCCACCCTTATGGGTGACTCTGTCACTTCATCTAAGTCCAATATCTAATAGATCTCCTAACCCCTTTTCCCTGGGATGCCTTAACACAGGACTCCCAACCTATGAACGTTTAGCCACACACTCTCTTGTGTCGTGATATTTCTTTTGTCCCCATTCCCCTTATAGATCGTTTTACCTGGTCCCGCTTTGATTATTTATTCGGCAGCGATCATTACCCAATAGCATTAAATGAGCTTGTTCCAAGCCCAATGCAAAAACCCAACTCCAGCTGGCGTTATGATCGAGTGGAGTGGGCTCCTTTTTATCAGGCCACAGCTATCCCTCTTTCTCCTTTCAATAACCTGATGATGATGCCTTGCTTCTTCCAGAAAGTAGTCACCTCTGCAGCGGAAGCTTGCATCCCGCAGTCTTCCAGGCAGGTGGTCGGCAACCCCTTGGTGGTCCCAAGAGTGCGCACAAGCCAACCGAGAGAAGAAACTCTACAGGCAATACAAAAAGACCCGTACCACCCCAAACATGATTATTTTTAAAGCAGCCGCAGCGAGATCTCGGCGAATTAATCGTCAAACGCGTAAACAATATTTTCGAACTTACATATCGACTGTTAACTCCACAACTCCCCTTCCTTTAGTGTGGAAAGTTACACAGAAAATATCTCGTCGCTCCAATAACTCCTCACCCACAGTCCTCCGTTATGGGCCTGATATAACTGATACGATCTCCGCTCCTGCGGTGGTAGCGGATGCGTTAGGTTATAGCTTTGCTAGCCATTCGAGTTCATTCCGCTACACTGAAGCCTTTCAAAAACAGAACTGACACAAAGGGGAAGATCATACCTACAACCGTCTTTTTACACTTCTTGCAGAGTATCAAACTGCAATTGCGAGTAGCAAAGACGGTTCTCTTTGATCCAGACATGATTTCATATATCATGCTCCGTCATATACATCCCTCGGCATCAGCATTTTTGCTGGATCTATATAACAGAATCTGGATCGAATCCTCTTTTCCATCTATTTGGACTACAGCTTTTGTAATTCCTATCCCCAAACCTGGGAAAGATCCGAAGCTGGCGGATAACCAAAGACCAATCTCACTGACCTGCCATACCTGTAAATTAATGGAGAAATGGTTCAGGCCGCTTTCTCCCTGTTCTGAAGAGTCCAGGCTTTTTTCAAACTTCCAGTTTGGCTTTCGCAAAAGTCGTTCGACCAGACCCCTTGTTAAAACTAGACCATGACATCCGGGAAGCCTCCTCAACTGGTGTGGGATGGTTCTGGTGTCTTCTTTGACCTTGAAAGCTTATGATACAACGTAGAACTGATTCTCCTTAAACCCATTCGCCTGCTCTTCTGGACAACTCCTTTTTCATTAAATGTCTCTTTGCCAACAGATCCATCCAAGTTCGGTGCTCTCATTTCATTCTGTCACACTTCTCTGGATGAAGGCGTTCCGCAAGGTAGTGTTTTAAGTGTACTACTATTTGCTCTCGGATTTAATGATATTGTTACCTCTATTCCAGCGACTGTCAATTTTTCTCTTTATGACCTTGCGTTATATATAGCTGGTGCCAAGCTGCCTTTTCTCGAACTAGCAACTTCAACTAGCTATTGAGAATATTTCACAATGGGGTAACTCCCATGGCTTCCATTTTTCTCCCACCAAAAACCTCAGCAGTGCTTTTCAAGAAAAAGGGAATCGAAGAACCTGCCACCCTTCCAGCGAACCTAACCTTATATGGTTCGCCCATTCCTGTAACTTCACAGGTCAAATTTCTAGGGCTCATCCTAGATGACCACTTAACATATGCACCGCATATTAAATACCTAAAAACAACTTGTCATCGCGCTCTTGACCTGTTACGCCATCTCGCCTCAAAATCTTGGGTGCTGATCGCAAGTCCTTACGTCTATATATCGCCCTAGTTCGATCGAAGCTTGACTATGGCTGTAGTAGTATATGGTCAGGCCTCCCTACTCTACTGCATCTGTTGGATCCCAATAAAACGAGGCGATCCGTATCTCCACTCTTCCGATCGTCCCCTCGGGTAAGCCTTGAAGTTGAATCCAATGACCACTCTCTCCTCGAAGAGAATACATCATGTGTACAAGCTATCTTCGTTTCAAACCCCAATACCGTCTCGCCCTGACACCGATTCTGCAGGAGGTGCCTCAGAATCCTAATTGGGCCATTTGCGAACATGGTTCATAACATCCTTAATTTCCTTAATATCCCTTTACAAAGCTGCCTTTTTCATACGATGAAGGATACACACCTTGGTTGTTCCCCGCTCCCACCATTTGCTTGGCCTCTCTCTCCAAATCAAGTCATTCTGCTGCCTTGTTAAAGGCATCATTCTTGTCTCATTCCACAGTTCATGATGAGTTTACTCCAGTGTTTACTGATGGCTCTAAAACCGGGAACAGTGTGGGCGCATCTGCTGTCTTTCCTGATCGCAACCTTTCCCATACCCTCCTCCCTCATGCTTCAATTTTCACAGCAGAATTATTGGCTATAATGATTGCGCTTTCTCGAATTCTTATCCTTAACCAAGATCTATCTTATGTCATTTATTCAGATTCGCTCAGCGCGCTACAAGCGCTTAAAACCCCTTATTCCAAAAACACAATGGTATCTGCTGTGCAGCAATTTCTTCGGCTGCTCCATTCCCGCAAGAAACAAATTATTTTATGTTGGACCCCCTTCTCATGTAGGGGTAACTAGCAATGAATCGCAGACAGAGAGGCCAAAATGGCCACCTCCTCATTTCGAGTTGTTCCAGGTACCTTCCGGATGCCATTCAACAAGCTACTCCCATCAACCGATTACTATCCTGCTCTCCGACAAAGGTTTTCGATCTTATTGGCAAGAGCGCTGGACGAATGATCAAAGAGGAGGAGGTGAAACTTAGAAATATAAAAGCCGATCATCGGGAGTGGTCTTCTCCCACCAACGAAAACGCTTACACGAGGTGATACTTTCACGCCTCCGTATTGGCACCACTAAATATCACCACAGTCACCTTATGTTAGCCGGAACCCCTCCCATTTGCAAATTTGTCGAAGTCATACCCGCAATCCGTTCGCCATATCTTCATTGATTGTTCCTAGCTGGACTCTTATTCGCCGCCGTCATTTTCCTACTTTACGATCCATAACACCTTCCAAAAGATTATCCCATATCTTATCCGAATCTTCCCACTTTAGTAGTAATGCTATTTTCTTGTTTCTACAAGAAGTGAATATTCTCCATAATATTTGATTTTGTTATGTAATACTAGGACTTTATAATGCAAGGATACACTTTTGTTTATTTTAATTGACTGAATATTCATTTCTCTATTTAAATCTTTTCTTGACGTTTGAAATATGTAAGATCCAGGACCCGCCCATGGTGTTGATTTTTTTTTTCAACCCAGTGTGGCCGCTTTGTGAGCCGTGGTGGGTCCTGTACACTGACTCAAAAAAAAAAAAAAAAAAAAAAATTAGGCTGAGAGCTTTCCTGACTGAGCTAGTTTCCACAGGGATAGGAAAGTGAGCATCAAGAGGCAGGCAAGGAGTTACATCTGTTGACTCTCAGGCCTTCCTGCAGTTCATCATGGAAAGTTATGCCTTTACTTCCCGGAAAATGAGAGTAATTTAAAGAATTTCAAATGTACCTGGTAAGCACAATAGTCAGGAGAGCGTTTTCCCAGAGGTGTGGTTTTCAATTGCCATGCAGAAGGAGGTAAGCAAAAAGCAATGCTGGAGGATGTTTTAAAATGGGTTGCATCCGACCCACTCCCCTTGGGTCGTCCTGGAAAGGTATGAGCATTGTGATGCACATTTTGTAGCTGTGGAGGTGAATGACGCTTTTTGCTACTTTTTTTCCCTCACGAGGCGTTTTGCTTCCCTTCTGTCTATCTTTTGTGTATTGCACAAAGGCAAAACTTCTTTTTCAAGAAGGTAGGAAGAACGAATTATATAGAGTTGCGCTATGATCTCTTTGAAAGTTGGCGAGGAAAGGAGAGTTTTCACAGGGAAATGGAATTCTTCGCCACATTCAGCGCATATTTATTGTGATCCTGAGGTCCGAAGTACATGCGAGAGTGCCTGAATTTGTGATATTTGGAGCTCATAATCGGGCGATAGATATTTACATTCTGCAGGCGGGCTGGTGAAACCAATCTTAACCCCTGTTGGGGTAAAAGGAGTGCCGAATGGTATACATAATCAAGGATTTGTATAATTCAGTTAGTCCTTATGAGGTGGGAACCTTTTAACCTGTACATATTTGTAACATGGAATCTTTTTCATTGAAGATGACTGAGGATATCTGGCAACGTTTCGTTTTTCTCTTCAAAGAAAAAAATTGTTCTTAATTTGATGTGTTTCTTAATCGCCAGGAACTGATGTAATCTGCATCAGAGATCAGAGTTTAGGGGTTAGAGCTTTGACTAGTGGTGGATTTGACTAACAAAGGCACATTTCGCATTTTCTTGAAGGGAATATCCTCTATCCCAAGGGTTCTCTCCAAATCTTCAATAAGTATAATTTTGCTTATGATCCGTAGACTAACTATGTGGTTGACCGAAGGGAGAAGAACATTGAGAGCTAAGTATTCAATATTAGAAGAGGAGGACAACTTGAGAATATTCAGAAGTGGTGGTTTGTGACTACGGAAAAGAGTCGGTATTCACTGTTCATTCCGTTTGGGCGCCTGGGTGGTGGAAGTTTGCAGGCTCAATTTTGTCTGAAAATGGGAGACCCATTAGAGAAAGAGGGTGCTGGATTTCTCAACACGCAATTATAATAAGAGTGACTCAAGATCATATGAACTGTGTTCTAAACCATTTTGTCAAAAGAGATCAGAGGCAGATTATTTTGTGATAGAATTCATGTTTTTGCAGTAAAGGTCTCGTGTAGAGGTCCATACTCACGCACTGGGGAGCCCAAACATTATTGTAGCCCACATTTTTGAGGAAATGTTTCCAGGAGTACAAACCAGCGATTGAAGGGTATTTCGGCCCCCAAAACACTGATCCTTCCTCTGAACTTTTGCATGACAGTCATTCACTGTACCAAAGACCCATACATATCTATTATTCTATTACTATATCCACGACAAATATTCATGCTGAAATAACCGGTTATTTTTAGTTCAGCTTTGCCTGAATCACATGTCGGGGAAACTTTAGTGAAAGGAAACCTAATCTGTGACAAATTCCTTTTATAATAATTTCAGAGGGACAACATAACAGAGTATCTCAATAACTAGGATCCCTCATCATCGGCCCTCAGATACGTTTGCCAAAGAAGAGTTCATTAGTAATTGAACATACTACAACATAGCAAAAAATATATTACTCTTCCTCCTCATGCACAATAAAATAGAAATAGGTCTAGTGATGAAGAATAAATTACAAAAATTGGAATCTAAATTGACTCTGCCGTGTGTTGGTGCCATGAGAGCGCACAAATGTTCCTCAGATTCTCTATCCGGACAGTCATGCAGGGTTTAAGCCTAACCCAACTCCAAGGTCCTACACCCAAACAATCATCTCTTTACTATTCAAGATTAGAGAACATTTTTAGTGGTCTGCACTTGCAAAGACTGAGCTCTTGGTCTAAATTGTATTTGGTACGAAATATCCCGTTACCCTCACCCTTCAGCTTCTGCATCCCTCCTATATCTATTCAACAGGATTTGGATTGAAAACCTCTATCCCATATGATGGATTATATATGAGACTCCGATTCTCACACCGGGAAAGAACCTCAGAATGCAGACAACATTCCACCGATTTTCTTTACTTGCCACACGGGCAAGGTAAATTGTAAAGATGGCAGCGAGTTGCCTGATTCCGGTTTTGGAAATCCTCTATACATTTTCGAACTTCCAGTTTGACTTCCACTTAAGACCGGTCCACGGTTGAGCTTTTACTTCGGATAGATTATAACATCAAAAAGACATTCCCTATAGCTCGGAAGGAATTGGTTCTACTGAGTGTTTTCCGATCTAGAGAAAACCTACGATACCACATGGGGAACATAATTGTCAATAAGTTCCACTATCTTGATCTGCATGTTCAGCTTTCATTCTTTTAAAAAAGTTACTATCGAACAAAATCTTCCAGCTTTGCCATTCCCTCATTCCCCAAAACTTTCAACTTGAATGATGGTATAATCCAATACCTTTTTTTTCCATCGGATTTAACGAATCGACTGAATCTCAGAAGCTGTTAAGTTCTCTATGTATATCGACGACTTGATACTGCATGCTGAAGAAGACAAACTGACTTGCATGTAACGCCTGCTTCAATTCGTCATGGATAACATTATCGATTGGAGCGATTCTCATAACTTCCACCTCTCTAAAATAAAAACCTCCATGTCTTATTCAGACAAAAAGGAATAGAGGGTGATCGCCAAATCCCCAACCACAGCCTTATAAAAACCATATATATCATACAAGCGAAACCTCAGGTAGAGTTCCTTGTGGCATTATTTTAAGTGATCGACACACCTATTTCCCTCACATTAATTAAAAATAGTGCCAAAGAATCTTGTACAGCCCCAATTTTGATGAAATTGCGGTCCCATAATTCAATGGGAAATGAAGGTTACCCTAAAGTTCAATTAAGATTGGCTGCAGGTATCATAACCTAAAACAACGACCCTGGGAAATCTTCTATGAGGCATTCTGGCATAATTAAAGAATCAAGGGGAGCAGTCAAGATTTGAAATATGCAGTGCTAGTTATTAAAGTTCAAAAAGCCGGCTATTATAAATTTAACTAAATAAATAACATTTTATAACGTATTCAAATTGACTGTGAAAATACTTATATATATATATATAATATATATATATATATTTATATATAATATATATATATATATATATAATAATATATTTATAATATATATATACTATTATGATATATAATATATATATATATATATATATATATATTATATATAGTATATATATATATATATTATATATATATATACAATATTATATATAATATATATATATAATTATAATATTTATATATATATATATATATATATAGTATATATAATATATATATATATATATATATATATATATATATATATATATATATATATATATATATATATATATATATATATATATATATATAATATATTATTATATATACCGTATATAGTATATATGTATATATATATATATTATATATAAAAAAATATTTATATTAATATATATATAATAATATATATAATATATATATATATATATATATATTACTATATATATATATATAAATATATACACTATATATATATATATATATATATATATTATATATATATATTATATTATATATATATATATATATATCTATATATATATATTAATATATATATTATAATATTATATATACCTAATATATATATATTATATATATATATATGTATATATATATATATATATATATATATATATATATATAATATATATATATATATATATTATATAATATATATATATATATATATATAAATATACTATATATTATAATATAATATATAATATTATATATATATATATATATATATATATATAATATATATAATATTATATATATACTATATATATATATTATATATATAAATATTTGATATAATATTGATTGTGTGTTTAGACTGTGATGTGATAGGTTGCGTTTTACCTGAGCTCCAATGGGTTGATTAATGTTCATAATGTTTTAGTTATTTTCCCCATTAAGTGTGTTTGTATATTAAGTGCTCTCCTGTTTTAATTGTTTTTAACTAGTATATGGTTTTATTATTTGAAGAATTATAATAATTATAAAAGATAAGTTATTAGTTTTAATTTTTGTTTTTTAAACTTTTTAGTTATGTTAGATAGTCATAGTTAGTTTTTAGAATTGTGCAATACGTAGTTTTGTTTTTTATTTAGGTTATATTTTTTTTTTTTTTTTTTTTTTCATCTTTTAACTTTAGTGTTTAGTGTTTCTATTTTTTTTTGTTTTTTTTTAAAGTTTTTTTTTCACACATTACGAATTTGGTTGCAAATTATTTTAGTTTATACATATTTAGTTTTAATATTGAATGATTGTAATTTTTTTTTTATTCGTAAATTTGTTAGGGTGTCTGAATGCGTGTGTTTTAAACTTTGTAGATTTTTTTTTAGTTTTACATATTTATTGTAAATACGGTTTTAGCATTTTAATCATTTACGTTTTTTAGTGAAGTAAACTATTTTAATCTAATTTTCACTTTCGTTTTTTTTTGTCTGTCTGTTTTGTCTGTTGTTTTTTGTTGTTGTGGTTGGTTGTGTCGCGTGTGTGATGCAGCTTGGCACCAGACGCGGGCTTTTCTATCGACCTTTATCAACATCCCGCGGCTTACTCTCTAACTCCTGCATCCGTGGAATACCAAATCTCTCTAACTCTAACCCTAACCTTTTTGCTCTTGTTTGATGACAACAAGATATCTAAAGAAGTTCAGTCCTCTAACTCGTTTTAATATATCTACATCAACTTATTTCCATAAATTTCCCGTCTAAAAAGGGTGGAGTATGTGCCTATGTTAACCATAAACACTCCTGTAACAACGTCTCAGAATCTCGGAATCTCCTAACCTTTCGATGTTTCTGTGGCTTAAAAATCTTTCTTCTTCCTACTACAATAATCTTGTGCTTCTGCTACTGTTCTCCTAACCAGAACAGATTTTCACGCCCTTTTTTGAATATACTTACTACTTCTCACCGAGACTGTTATATGCTTCTCATTCCAACATCTGAGGTTTCTTATTTGGAGTATTTCAATGTAGCACAACACTGAATGGGTTGGGTCCTCTCATACTGATTTAGGCGGGGAGGAAGCCGAATCATTCAAAATTCTCAACGATCTGGAGCAACTATCAAGAACCACACACATTCCCGGATCGTCCAAACCAATCTTGAAACACCCATTGACCATACTGTTTTACCACTAGTCCTTCTCTCTATGAATACACAACCTTCGCTCCTATTGGTAATTGACCACAACCTTATATCTCTTAATTTTAATACTTTCTCTCCAACAGCTCCATCCTGCCCTAAGGTTTTTTCTGGCACTTTGATCGGCCGATTGGGGGGCCTTGCGTTGCTTCTACGCTAACTATAATTGGATGACTTGCTTTGTTCTCTGGGTGACGCTTTCGACTTCTGCCCGTAAGGTGGGAGCTGGTAATCGTTGCATGGGTAGGCAGGTTCATTCCTTGTTTCGACTAAATCTTTCTCTCCCTCATAATCCCATGGTTCGATCGCGCTTGTTCTCTGGCAATTCAGGCTAGAGACAGCGCGTATCGGAGTGGAAAAATTCTCGTTCTTCCATCACTCTCGCTAATTTTCATTCAGCAGAAATCGCTGCAGGGATACTCTTCAACGAGCAAAGCGGGCTTTCATCAAACGAAAGTGCCTAACCTCCTTGGTTCTCCTACTGACAAATCTTTCTGGCCCTCTTGCCAAAAACATCTCCAAAACTTCTGTAATTCTGTCTTTCCTCCTCTTATTTCGATCTGATGGTTCTGTTTGCTAATTTCTCCAACTGAAAGGCCAATCTCTTCGGCCTCCTATTTTCCTCTAACTCAACCCTGGACGATTCTGGCATCCCTCATTCTCCTCCTTCTCCTCTCGGGTGCCCTATTGCCTTTGCCCTGTGAATACATTTGAATTGGTTGCATGGGCTCCTAAAGCTCGAAACGTTAGGAAGGCGGGTGGCCCGGATGGCATTCCTCCCGGAGTTTTGAGGGCGTGTGCTTCCGTGCTATCCCTCCCCTCGTTCAACTATATTCTCTAAATGTGCTCAATACTACACTTTCCCTCAGTGTTGGAAGCCGCATATGTGCAACCTATTCCGAAAAAAGAAGCCGCTCTGATCCTTCAACTATCGCCCTATAGTTCTAACTATCGCCCTATCTAAGATATTTGAAAATCTTCTTAACTCTCATTTCTTAGACCATCTGGAATCTCATTAACTTCTTTCCGATCGCCAGTACGGCTTTCGGCGCTCGGGATCTACTGGCGATATACTTTTCCTATCTTACTGATCTATGGTTTTATGGTTTTCCGCCCTTAGGAACTACGGGGAGACTTGCGTGGTGGCGCTTGACATATCCAAAGCTTTGACCGGGTATGGCACGCGTCACTGCTCTCCAAGCTTCCCTCCTTGGGTTCCTCCTTCTCTTTGCTTTACTTATGTCTAGTTTTCTTTCAAATTCCTCAATATCGCCTGTTGTTGATGGGGCGACTTTCTTCTCCTTTTCTGTCAATAGTGGTGTTCCTCAGGGTTTCCTTGTCTTATCTCCTACTTTATCCTGCTTTTCAATTAATGATCATTCCTCAACCTGCACATCTAACCTATTCACTCATAATGCTGAATGACTCGACCCTTCATTCTTCAACTCATTTCAATTCTGCTCTTCTTTTACTTCTAGAATTGCCATCTCGTCTTAACTTTCCGATTCTATTCTCCTGATCTGGATAGCATTTCCGGGTGGGGTCGTCTGAACCTTTTGTGAATTCCAATTTTTTAAAAAACTCAATCTTCTAACAAAATCTCCCCTCTAAGACACCTTCTAACTTCCTATCTCTTTCGAGACGTTTCTCTCGTCTCTCCTGTTGACACTATAAACATCCTTGGCCTTACATAAACAAAAAAATGTCTTGGAAACCTCAACATCAAAACGGTTGCTAGGCGGCCTACAAGAAACTGGGAGTTCGTTTAGAACCGCGAGACTTTTTTCCTCTTCCCAGTTGCTCCAGCTGTACAAGGGCCTCATCCGCCTTGTAGTGGAGTACTGCTCTCATATCTGGGGGGGCTCTGGTTTCACACCGGCTATTGGATAGGGTCGAGTCAACAGCCAAAAGGCTATAAACTGCCCTGTACTTTCCAGTTCACTTGACCCTCTAATCTTTGCGGCGCGATGTGGTGCTTGTATCTCTTTTCTATAGGTACCAGAGCGGCAGGTAGGTGCTCGAGGGAGCTTATCAATCGCGTACCTCCACCTTTACCGTCGCCCTCGTAGAACTAGGGGTGCTGTGTCCGCACAAGAGTTTTGTGTTGATGTAGGTAACTCCAGGCTAGTTCGCTGCGGTGGTTCCTTCTTCCCTGCCACATCTGTTCTGTGGAATTCTCTTCATCTTGTGTGTTTCCTGCAATTTAACTCCCTCACTTAAAGCCTGCGTCTGTGCTCATCTGCGAATTTGCTTTAGTTGTTTAGATTGTGAGGCGTGCAACCCCTCCTTGAATAGGGCTCTGCCGTGAGTGTGGTGACAACTGTAAAAATATAATATTATAATATATATATAATATATATATATATATATAGTATATATATTATATATATATATATATTATATTATATATATATAATATATATATAGGCTATATATATATGCTATATATATATATATATATATATATATATATATATATATATATATATATATATATTATATATATATATATATTTTTATACTCTATTTTATATATCCATAATATATATATATATATATATATATATATATATATTGTGGCGTCTGGTGGAAGGGGGCTGCGACCACCACCGATGAGTCCAAAGCAGCCCCCCGGGACGAAACGCCAATTCATCGCGACAATGCTCACTCTCTTCAACATCATCTAGTCTTCAGCTAATGAAGGTGGTTCTCAAGACAACTACTCACTTAACTCCTTCATATTGGTGACCACCGGAGTGACTAGTGCCACTGGAGTGGCACAACGAACACCAGCCAGCATCCCATCTTCTCTCAAAGTTGTTCGCCGTGGTAAGACATTTCGTGTAGAGTTTGTTTTACCACAATCGTTCAACGCAGCATTACATCAATTCAAGTTTCTTCTGCTGGGCGCCTGCTCTGTTCGGTCATCCTGTAACGCCTGTACTGTGCTTCTCACTACAGGTGCAGACCAACTGCACGTAAGAGTACAGAGTGGTCGAAGCCTTCTCAGTGGCTTTAATGTGTGCACACCTAGCTCTCATCTGACAGCTGACCGACGTCCTTTCAGGTGCGCAGAGCGGAGTGTGCTCGCGGCATTGTCACTGGGGGGAGTTCTGTGGCGTCTGGTGGAAGGGGGCTGCGACCACCACCGACGAGTCCAAAGCAGCCCCCCGGGACGAAACGCCAATTCATCGCGACAATGCTCACTCTCTTCAACATCATCTAGTCTTCAGCTAATGAAGGTGGTTCTCAAGACAACTACTTACCTCCTTTCATAATATAATATAATATTATATATATATATATATATATATATATATATATATATATATATATATATATATATATATATATATATATATATATAAAATATAAGAGTTTATTTATATATATATACACATATATAAATATAATATATATTATATATATATATATATATATTATATATATATATATAATTATATAATACTATATATATATATATATATATAATATATATATAATATATTTAAAATATATACTATATATATATATTATATAAAAATATATATAAATTTATATATATATATATAGCTATTATATATATATATCTATATATATATATATAATATATATATATTATATATACATGTTATATATATATATATATATATATATATATATATATATGTATATGGACCGAAAATCCGCGAGTTTTTCAATATTCACATTCACATTCGCATTTGTGAACATTAAAAATAAATTATTCGCTTTCACATTAACATTCTCGAATATAAAACGGTTCGATTGGATGGACTAGTTGGGAAATTTAGCGACTTTTGTGATAAGAATAAGTTGACTAATACCGACTCGAGGTAGTGGAAGTATTTGAAACACGTACACTCGAAGTCTAACAATATTGATAGACTTGCACGCTTGAGTATATGTGCTCTAGATGAACTGTTCAACTGCGTAATGGCATCCTCATCCATTGTGGTTTGGGAATACTTTGACAACTGGATACAGAAACCATCTAAGCAGCAAACACAAGGAAGAGGCAGAAAGGGAGAGTAAAAGAGGAATAGAACTCCAATATCAGCCTTAAGAATGAAACAGATTACTCATGAATCTTGTATAGAAAATTGAAACATAAATGGAACACTAAAAACAAAAACACAGTGGATAGATAGCAAAATTGCAGAAATGACAGTAATATGACGATTCTCCATTTTCTCACGGTGATGCTCTTGGAATTGTACGTCTAATGAAAGGGCGGGCGGTCCCCTTATTCCCACTACATGTAGGAAAATACTACAGATATATTCTTTGTGAGAAAATGTATTACTCCGTTAAAACCAATTTTTCAGAATTAATAACCTCTATGAAACAATCATCCAGGTTATCTTTCTCCACCGACGAATGGTCAGATACTCAATCATGAGTTTCTTTGTCATTTCTGACTAGCCATACAGTAGACAAGGATTTCGAGGTCCAAAATTTTGTGTTGTGATCAGAATTAACCACTTACTGAACGTCACAAGGGTACATATCTCAGTGACGTATTTAAAGGAACGTACGTTGACTATATGGAATTTATCTCCAGATCATGTTCACTCTGCCATGACAAATGCTGCTCCCAATATTAAGAAATATGTTTCTTTCTTGAGGGAATAACACAAACTCCGTGCGCGTAAGTCATCAACTGCACCTTAATATTAGAAATGGTGTAACATCTCAAACATTGCGAAGTTCCCTGAAAAACGTAGGTCAATTGCTGCACACTTTAATCTTTTGACTGTTACTCAAGAAGAACTAAAGAAAATATACGGGTCAGAATTAGTGTTCTGCAACTTTCAGAAATACATGACGTTATCACGTTCTTTGAACAGTACTCTGCAAATGATTATAAGAATGAAAAACTTGATGTAGAATATAATAAATGTCCTAACATCCCATGCAAATTTTCGTCTAACCAGTTGTATCACGGTACTCCAACCCTTTGATATCGCTATGATAATCACCAAAAAACTCTTACAAAATTGCTTTTGAATTTGCATAATATTCCATCAATGAGAAAATCCATAACATTTCAATACATACAACTGTGCCTAATAAACAACAGGATCGACCTTAATATGAGCTCCTTTGGAATGTAATTAGTTAACGATGTTATGAATTTATTTTAACAGTATTTCAAACTTTGATTCTATCTTATAATTGATAAATTTACAAATATTATGTTCTATAGTACAAAACAATAAATATAAAACGTAGAAATTTTTTACAAATTTAAAAT
Organism: Trachelipus rathkii; assembly: GCA_015478945.1. NCBI lineage: Eukaryota > Metazoa > Arthropoda > Malacostraca > Isopoda > Trachelipodidae > Trachelipus > Trachelipus rathkii. The sequence goes on from JABUQX010038688.1 coordinate 67,938, forward strand.
ATGGTTTGAAGATTTCATTGCATAAAAATTTAAGAGCAAATTAACTAGTGTGAGAATATGTTAACAAAAGTTATATAGATATGAAAATCTGCTACCTTGCTACAAGAGCAAAGTTTGAAAATTTTAAAATGTTTTCAAATTAACAAAATATAATATATATAAAACAAAAATAAATTAAAAATAATTCTTAGCAACCTATCATTTGGCAACACGTTGTATTTGACAGATGAATGCTTTTATTCCGTAAACGATCGAATCTGTTGAAAGCTTACGTGTAATAAGCTAAAGCTACGTGAAGTAATTATATAAAATCCATTAAACTGACAGAGTTTATCTTTATAAGATGTGCAATTATTTTTACATTTAATATTGTGAACTCAATAGTTTCGCTAATACGGCATTAATTTTGAAACATTTTAAGTTTGGTTACTTGGTATTTTGCACAGGCATAACTAGGTCTGACCGGTATCTTCTAGCAAGGCCTAGGTATAAACTAGGTATATCAACTCTATGCAGGTATTAAAAGAAATCTTTTTTTTTTTCCTGATATGGATCATTCACAGTTACCAAATTACTGCAATCTTGAAACAGCCGTGATCTCACACAGCAAAATTTACAGTAAATAAAAGGAAGAGATACTTAACAAACCACATTTAAAAGCACCAAAGTCTTTAATTTTATGATAGTAAAAGAAATTTTTTTATTTTATTAGAAGAATATTAAAGCCAGGGATATTTTTTATTATTCCATGCTCTGTTGTTTTAAAAATCATGTTTCTTAGTTCAACTTCAGGTTGAATTACATTATTTTTCATTGGTTTTAAGGTTTGATTAAAATGATTTCACTTAGTGCAGATTTCAGTAATAATTGAGCTCAATACATTCTGACAAAATATCAATAGTTTTCGATAATCATTTTTTTTTATATAGCTATCTTTTGTCTCTATGTAAAAAAAATTAAAACAGTGGTGCCAAAACACTGATATATAAATTTAATCAATGTACCAAAATATTTTTTGTTTAAATTCATTTCAGGACTAGGCCTAATTAAGTTTATGATAAGTTTTGCTAATTATACACAGTAAATCTGTATCTACTTAACCAAACTTATTATAACCTTACTGATTTTTCGAATGTTAAAAGAATTGATATATGAAAATGCTGAATAATATTGCTTATGTAAATAATGTAAATTTAGTAATTTTTTTATTAAAAATATTTGGCAGAGAGTTGCTTATAGGGATATCAAAACATCGATTGATTTTAAAAAATATCAAATTTTTTTTATAATCTGTTGAACTCATCTATTACCAGGATTTCTTGTACTGGAAAATTTCCATACACTGCTATATCTGTAAATTATCATTAATTTTACCGATCTCTTCTGAATGTATTTTATTTCTACATTGTAAGTACCAAGCCTGTAAGTTATTGAACTTGAAGATCTGCACTCTTTTATACCTATATGATTATTAGAGTTTAGAATACTCATTTAAATTTAAATTATTATTTTTTTTTATACCAATAACTATTAGACCTTAATTTAACCAAGCGATACCAAAAACCATCGAAAAAGCTGAAAAATGATTGAAAAAAAAAAAGAAGGATGCATTTTTTTTTTTTTTTTTAATATCTAGAAATAATTTATGCATTATGTGTAATAAAATTAATTAATTATTTGATTTCATTCCTCATTTTTATATATTAATTCTATAATTTAAAGATATAATCTTAATTTATAAAGCTGCATAGGCTATGTTCTTATTACATAATACTTATATACCATTATATATATAAAATTATATAAATATATATATATATTATATAATATAATATATATATAATAAATATATTAATAATCTACTATATATACTATACTATATATAATATATATATATATATAAAGATACTTATGAGTATCTCATTAATTATATAAATTATTAATACAATCTATTTGAATTTAAATTAAACATTAAACTCATTTTCTACATGTGTATAACATCATTAACATGTTCTACTTGTTTGTTTATTGGTTAGGGAGCTTATATATAACATTTGGGATGAGGTATTTCCAAGGATTTAGGATAATAATATAAGAATTTTGTCCATTTTTTTAATATTATATATATTTGTCTTACTAACTTTGGAATGAGGCATCATAATCATTTTGGCTCCCTTTGGTTATAAATTTGTCACTATGTCCTGCTTTATAAAAATTAAAATATTTTTAAATTTCAGAATGTTTATTTTTAAAAGTAGTCCAGAAGTTAGTCATAAATTAATGGGTTTATTGGGAACATGTTTGTTAGTACTAAGCTTCTCAGCATTATGTCAATCTGTCACAATTATGAGCGTTGACTTTGGTTCAGAATGGATGAAAATTGCAGTTGTTGCTGTGAGTATATATTGTATTTTCATTTCTTTAATCCTCTTATTACTAATTCTCAGCAGTAGTTGGTTAACGAGCCCTATTAGAAGTATCAAAAATGGCTGTAATTTTATTTGGTTATGAAGAATGCTTATACTAGTATCTTTTGATTTGTAGATGTGTAAATATCTTTAATAATAGTTATCCCTATAAATCTTAAAATTTAAATTCATTTCTTCATTCAGAGTAAATAAATTTACCAAGAAAATGTTATTAGAGATAAGGTCATAAATTTGCAAAGAGACTGTATTTAATTATGAATTTTAAAGATAGATAAATTTATGCAATTTATAACATTGTTGTCAGAGATATATTGCGAGACAAAAATTCACCAATTTAAACATATGTAGTCTAAAATCCACCTCAGTCTAACCCTAAATTTAGGTGATATTAAGTAAGAGGAATAGTAATTAATGACTGAGGTGGTACGTAGTGTAATTACATACCAAATATTATCATTTAATATCACATGTGGCAGATATTCAAATATATTTAAATTAAAGCAAGAATTTAATATTTCCTGAGAACAAATTTGTAATGGACATTATTTTTCTATAGTGTACATTTTGAAATCTGATGCCACAGTGATGTGCAACAATTGAATGTGTTAAAGAAAGATTAAATTAGTAATAAATGTTGTGTATTTTTATTCATTGCACATTTTTGAATACAGAGTTACTGTTGAGAATTTTTTGTTTTATTTATATAATTTTTTATCTTGAACATTGCAGTAAGGGTGACTGACCAGTGATTTTATATTGTAGAATTTTTATTATTAACAACAAACATTGTATATTGTTACAAAGTTAATTATTTTCTATATGAAAACTTGTCATATTATTCTCTTCAGTTGCAATTATTAGATAAATTATTATAAATTGAGACCTGCAAGTTTTAATATTAATTTTTAAGTTTCATTTTTAAAAAAATTAGCCTGGTATTCCTATGGAAATTGCTTTAAATCATGAATCCAAAAGAAAAACACCAGTAGCGATTTCATTCAGAAATGGAGAAAGGTCAATTGGAGAAGATGCTTTGTCAGCAGGAATGAAGTCTCCAGCAAACAGTTATGCTTACCTTCTTGATCTTTTGGGGAAAAAAGTAGACAACCCTGCTGTGGAAATGTACAAAAAATATTTTCCATTTTACAAAATTGAATTTACCCATATATTTACAAAATTGAATCTGATCCAGAAAGAGGAACTGTTGTTTTTCGACATGATGAGTAAGTAAAGTCTTCTCTATAACTCTCTACTCATTTATTCTCTTATGTACCAACCAAATGATTTGTTAAAACATTCCATAAACAAGTCATATCCCCATATAGCACCAACAAAGTAATTTTTAAATAATAAACATAACCCAAAATCTAAAAAATATAATATATATATCTACTTTAAATACTATAAATAACTATACATAACAACACATAATAAATATTACAATAAATAACAATAATAATTTATATATAATTAAACTTAATATAACCCACTACATAATATTAAAATAATAAAACAAATACCTATATAAATATAAAATAACCATATATATATTATATTATAACGATAATAAATAAATACATATATGAACAATAAACAGTATATATATATATATTAACATATATATAATATAATTAAAATCAAAATACTTAATATCATATATATATTATAAAAACAGGGAAACAACATATTCTGTAGAAGAACTAGTTGCTCAGGTTTTGGATTATGCTAGAGAAATTGCAGTTGCCTATACAAATCAGAAAACTAAAGAACCATTGTGAATCTTTACAGTACCTTTCCATCATCTTCAACTCAAGCTGAGAGACGAGCTCTTTTAACAGCAGCAGAGTTAGCTGGGTTGAAAGTGAGTTTTTTATTAAATTATTACAACAGTTATTTACTTGAATTGAAATTTTAAATTTAATAGATTTTATTTTGATGGAATTAATTTTTTAAAATAAAATTAACTTTCAGGAAATCAGTTGATTAATTATTCATTGAATCTTTATTCGTATGATTTTTAGCTATAAGATCAAAGTTTTTTTTTACATGTTTCACAAGTTTTTTACTATTTTGAAGCTAATTTAAATCTGATATTTATTTTATGTAAATTTTTAATATTTTTCTTTTAATACAA